>VZQC01003121.1:816400-937023 GCA_009823505.1 Rhizomys pruinosus | reverse complement strand
AAAAAAAAAAAAAAGTTAAAGACTATGTGAAACAGGGCTGGAGATGTAGCTCAGTGGTAGATAATTTGCATACACAAAGCTCTAGGCTCAATTCCCAGAACTGGAAAAAGAAAAAAAAATTCTGTGAAGCACAACATTACTATAGTTCTTTCTAGTAGTCAGAGCTTCGTGTAAAGACAAACTCAGAAGGTGTCACTCTCTTCCTCAGCCCACTCTCTTCAACACTCCTTCTACCACATTCCCAAGCCATCTATACCTTTCCCACCTAACTTCTCTGGATAACCACCTTCTTAGTGGAGAGTGAGGTTTATTTTCCTCCCTCCCCTCCCCCGCTTCTTCTTTTAACGTAAAATAGCAGTGTATTTTTCCTGTTTCATTTATTTCTTTGTTGTTGTTGTTTTGTTTGGTTTGGTTTTTTTTGTTGTTTTTTTTCTTTTTTTGAGACAGGGTCTCCCTGTAGCTCTGGCTGTCCTGGAGCTCACTCTATAGACCAGGCTGGCCTTGAACTCACAGAAATCTGCCTGCCTCTGCCTCCCACGTGCTAGGATTAAAGGCGTGCGCCACCATGCCTGGCTCCTTTATTTCTTACATGCATGGGAAAACACTGTAGATACTCTCTTGTGCTTTTCTTTTTCACTCAATATCATGACCTGGAAATCATTTCATATACATAGATTGTTCTCATCAAGAGTTATGTAATGCTACCCATAGTGTGACTACACCCACCACATTTAACCACAACTCTGTGCATGAGGAGCTAGGTTGTTTCACAACTTTGCAATTACAAATGTATATCTAGCTAAAATGAATATCCTTGTGTATATGAGTTTTTGTATTGTTGCAAGGATATTTTTGTTGTAGATTCCAAGAATACCAGATTTACCTACAGCTTTACCAAAAGAACATGATGTTAATAGTTTTAAATTGTTGCCAATCTTTTAAGTCAGAAATTACATACCAGTATTTTTATTTTTAAAATATTTTATTTATTCTTATTATTTTTTTATGTGTATGAGTATATTATTTGCATGTATGTAAGTGTACCCGTGTTGTACAATGCCTGTGGAGGTTAGAAGAGGGCATTGGATCTCCTGGTACTGGAGTTATGGATTAGCTGCCATGTGGCTGCTGGGAACTGAACCCAGGTCCTCTGCAAAAGCAGCCAGTGCTCTTAACCACTGAGCCATTGCTGCAGCCCACACTATTTATTTTGTATGTCTTCAATTATGAATGACTTTGAATATTTTTCATAGGTTTGAGGGCCATTTTTATATTTTTTAAAGAATTTATTTGTTCATGTCTTTTTCCACTTTGCTACCAGATTATTTTAATGTCTCTAAATTTTCAAGGGTTTGTTACTTGTAGAGATATGTCTTATTTCTGTGCTTAAAGACAATTTCACTCAAGTTAACTTCTACTTGGGCAGTCTTATTATATATAATATTCACATATATTATTTTTATTTTATTGCCTTTTCTCAGTCCTAATTAGCTTCTCTTTTAAATTGTTTTTAAAATTATTTATTTTTATTTTATATATGTGTCTTGCCTGCGTGTAGATAAGTGCACTTGTGGACACAATGCTCCCAGAGACAGACTGTTGTTAGCAGCCACGGAGATGTTGGGAACTGAACCCAGGCCCTTCACAAGAGCAGCCACTGCTCTTAACTGCTGAACCGTTTCTCTAGCCCCTAATTAGCTTTTCTTTACTCCCAGGTTAAAGACCATTTTACCCATGTTTTCTTCTAGTACTTGGATGGTTTATTTTTTATATTTACAGTCCTAATCTAGTTGGCATTTATACCTCTGTAGTTTAGGAAAGCTGAGTCTATTGTGAAATGTCTACCCAGTTGTCAAGGTGCTTTACAATTTTTTTATTTGTTTGCTTTATTCTATGTGTATAAGTGTTTCACCTGCATTTATCTAAGTGTAGTTTTGTTGCACCATGCTGGCAGAGGCCAGAAGAGAGCACTGGATCTCCTAGAGCTGGAGCTATGGGTGGTTAGCTGCCATCGGGTGCTTAGAACTGAACCTGGGTCTTAGGCAAGAGCAACCAGGGCTCTTAACTGTGGAGCCATCTCTCTAGCCCTGTTCAGGTGTTTTAATTTAAAAGTCCATCTTGACCCCAGTGATTTGAGAAAACACCTTTATTAGATGTATTTATCCTTAGTATCTAGGGATTAGTTCCAGGACCCCCCACAGATACCCAACTCCTCAGCAGTTCAGGGTCCTTATGCAAATTAGGATAGTATTTGCATAAAAACTACTCACATTTGTGAATAAACTTTAACTCAACTCTAGATTACTTAGAATACTTAGTACAATATAAATGCTAAGTAAATATTTGCTTTCTGCATTTTTTAGTATATATTCAGTAAAGGAGTAGTTCTTTAAAAAAAGATTTTTGATCAGAGCTCATACAAATCTATGGATATATTACCCACAGTTTAGAGGTAGCTCACTCAACTGAGTTTCCATTTTGGGGGCACTTTCTGTTCTTATTATATATATTATCTGGAGTGTATAATAATGTGCCAGTACCATACTGTTTTAATCATTAAGGTCTTATATATAAGAATTTTAATATAAGCATCTCTTTTATTTCTTTGGAATAAAAAAAAAAGGCTGGGTGTGGCAGGAGACCCTACCTGCACTTTACATCGGTCAAGTTCTTCTTTCAGAATAGAGTTTTCTTGTTCCCATTTCTCAAATGTATTATTTCCTGGCTCCTTTTCCTTCTGGCATAGCAGTTCTGACAGACGTTGATTAAGTTTTTGCATTTCTTCCTTGTTTTGGGAGTTCTTTTGGCTGAGTTCTATATTTTCTGAATCCAACTGTTGGTTTTTGATTTTTAAATCGGAAACCTAATTAAAATTGAAACAAGTTAAAAAATAGTTATGCTACTTTGGCTAAAAAAAAAAACAGATTTAGAGACTGTTTTTTCCTATACATAAAGTTTAAAAATGTAAGTGGATACTCTGCTATAGGCCATCGAGCCCCGTTTCTTCTGATAACTGTACTACTATGGAGGAAGAGCCGATGTATGTCTTTCTGTAATAAACTTAATTTTTCTTCACACATACACTCCTATGCATAATTAACAGAAATAATATACACTCATTATTACAAATGTAACTGATTCAGAAGTATATGAAAAAGTGATAGCTGGGTGTGGTGGCGCACGCCTTTAATCCTAGCACTTGGGAGGCAGAGGCAGGGGGATCTTTGTGAGTTCAAGGCCAGCCTGGTCTACAGAGTGAGTTCCAGGACAGCTGAGGCTACAGGGAGACCCTGTCTCAAAAGGACAAAAAGAAAAAAAAAATGTGAGACACAATCTAATCCCTGTCCACAGGGAGTCCATTTTTTTCACATTGTATATACATACCACTAGATAATTTTCTATATATATATATAAAATACTCATTTTCTTTTAGCAAAACAACGGATCATTTCATGTTTGGACAGCCTGATTTTTCTACTTTTTTTTTTGTCTTGTCTTTTCAAGACATGGTCTCCTTGCAGCCCCAGCTGTTCTGGAACTCACTCTGTAGATCAGGCTGGCCTTGAACTCACAAAGATCCGCCTGCCTCTTCCTCAGCCTCCGGAGGGCTAGGATTAAGGGCGCACCACCATGCCCAGTTGATTTTTCTACTTTTAACATTTTACAGATGCTATCTGTCCAAGTTAGTGTGTCTGGAAACCATCATATGTTATATATTTTAATGATGGCAGGACATTTTATGTTAAAAAGATTTTTCCATACTACTTTTATCCATTCCTGCAAAGATATAAACATTTTTTGGTATTGTCATCTAATTGTCAAGCAGCAAAATGGCAACATTTCTAAGGTCAGATTTTGGGATATTGCCTTGCTAGTTTAGAAAGTAAGCATATACATTAATATTTTGACAGATATCCTAAAGAAGTCTTCCTATAATACTACCAAGTTAACACTCCTTTTAATGTATTTCTCATCTCCTCATATCATGTTTAATCCTATGATATCAATATTTAATTTTTGTTATTTTCATAGGTGAAAAAAAAAGAAACTCATTTAAACATCTCTAACTGCTACAAGGCTAAACCCATATTGTATGGGTTAGAACATGTTTTTCTGTGACTTGGTCCTTCACGTCAATTGCCTGTTTTTCAGCTGAGTTCTGCCACTTATTTGAAAGAGTACAAGATATATTTTGGATGTTAATACCTTGTATATTTCAAATGCTAAAAATATTCTTTCCCAAGTATGTCCTTTTCTTGTGACTATTTCAGACATGTTCTTTTTTTAAATATATTTTATTATTATTTTTAATGTGTATGAATGGTACTGTCTGCATGTAGGTTTGTGCACCCATGTCAGACATGTTCTTAAATAGGCTTCCCATGCTTGACTCCTTGTTGTAGGATTATATAAAATGAGCATTGAAAGCCACAAGCCATCTGAATGAATCAGAATTCTGTGAAATGATATGCAGATTTGCTGGCATTTTATGTCAGTTCTGTCCACAGCATTCTGCTTTTAATCATGGCGAGGAAAAAAATGAAGGAGCTGACACTGAAATTAATGCTAGAACTAATGTTCACAGGCAAAGCCAAAGGCATCAACTTCTTACTCTCAGTGGTTGTAAACACCATAGACATTATTTTCCAAAAAGCAGGAACCTAGTATAGAATCATTATGAAATGAGTTTCCATTGTCAACTTCAAAATTTACAACCTTGCCATCATATAACATATTAGTCTAGTAAGTTATTTATGTATTACATAAATGTGTAAATTCCAAATAAAAAAGGGAAAATTTCAGAATCAAGAAACATTGGGAAACTAAGGGTTTCCATACCTGTTTCTTTAAATTTTCAACCATCTTCTGAATTGCAACTTTTTCCTGCTTTACAGTTTCTATTTTTTGCCTAAAGGAACAATAAAAACATAACTTAGGAGTTAAGCTTTTAAAATTGAAGTTAGTTTTTTAGTCCTTGAAAATGCCTTAAGAAAATTTCAGCACACTATGTCGTACCACAGTTCTTCCTGAGATCCATTTGATTCCCCTAATTTCAGGTTAGAGATGTTGTCTTCTTCATTTAAAGTAGTAATTTCATTTCTCAAAATAGAATTTTCCTCTTGAAGCTTCTCAGATTCATATCTGAAGTGCAGATTTAAAAAAAGTTACAACATGGCAGTCATCTGGCATCTCTGGAAAATATTTTCTAGTAACTTCCAAAAAAGTAAGTATTCCATGCCAGTTGAAATAGAAGTCGAAATTAGTAGTCTCTTAGTACTTGGAAATCAAGCTCTAACATATTGATTCACTTCTTGTGGGAAATAAAACTCTCACTAAAAGACATTGGGGGAAGTGTGGCTAAAAAATATCAAGCACAGAGGCTGGAGAGATAGCCTAGTGGTTAAGAGCACCGACTGCTCTTGCAGAGAACCCGGGTTCAATCCCCAGCACCCACATGGCGGCTAAGAACCGTCTGTAACTCCAATTCCAGGAGAACTCCAGTTCCAGGGGAATCCGACACCCTCTTCTGACCTCCATGGCATTGCATGACATGGGTGCACAAACCTACATGCAGACAGTACATTCATACACATAAAAAGTACATAAAATTAAAAACAAATCAAGCACAGAGACGGGAACTGAGAGTCAGAGCCAACATAGGGTGCTGATTTTCTCAATGGCGCCATACTGCTTTGAACAAATGACTTCACTTATCTCCGTCTCAAGACTCCCTGCTCCCAACAGACAAAAGCCACATTACTAAGTGGTGTGATCAAGATTTAGGACCCTAGTTACCTACAGAAAGAAAACTGACTACACAAACCAAAGGGGTATACCAAATAGCCACAGTTTATGCTTCTCATTATATTCTAATGTTCTGAACTAAAAATAGTCTGGGGAAAAGGAAAAACTACATTCAGAATTAAATTATTTTATACCATAAAGATATTTCAGACATGATATAATATATATTTTTTTAAAAAAAACAACTTTGCTAGAATATCAAAATGCAATCGTTTTTCATAAAGTTAGGTTGGAAGTGGTTCAAATTAGCTCTTCAGGTATATTTATTAGACTCAACTCCTTGGTAAAATCATATGCTCTAATATAAAAAAAATTTTGCTTTAGGGTATCAGCACGCACATCAAATGAGAGAAGTATAAAGCTACAACACTTTTCCTATATTAGTGTTAGAAGACAGGTGTTATCTATCAAGTGAGTTAATATTACACTAAAGACATTCATCCATATTAACATGCTTCATGAAAATAAGAACAGTAACTAACACTGAGTAAAATAGTATCTATCCATCCAAAGCAAAAGCTAGGAGAGAGTTAAGGACGCACACCAATGATGCATATGGTTAAACAGCAGATACTCAGCATTCTGAGCTTCCACACCCCATAGGAACAACGCTGATTTGCTATGAGGAAAAAGATGCCTCCTAGACAAGGTTACACTACTTGTTAAGATGGCACAGAAGCGGAAGGAAGTCTAAGATACTCTCTCAAGGACTAACAGGTTAGTTTCTCTAGGCATGGCAAGCAGCAGCAGTTAGATTTGATTGAGTACTCTGCAGAGTCCATGAGGTCTAGAAGGCACATACGTTACCTCAGCAGTTCAACTTTCTGTTGCATCTCACTGCAGGTGCTTTGCAAGTCATGCATCATCACCTTCAGCTCTTCCTCCTTCTCTCCCTGGGAAGGTAGATCTTTTTGCTTAACTAAAGTTGTGACTCGCTCCCTCAACTTCTTAGTCAGCTCCTGCAGCTTTTGTTTCTCCAGTTCTAACTCTGCTATTGTGGCCTGCTGTTGAAAATGTGTGTCTTGAAGGCTCAGGAGAGCAGTGTTTTCCACCAGGGTAACTTGACTCTGCACTCTGGGCTTTTCTTGATGTGTGTGAATTGTTCTGTGGAACCAGGCGACTCCATGTGCTTTTACTCTAGCCAGGAGCCGTGTGCTTCCTGGCTCACAGCCTTGGCTTTCTTGTTGATATTCTTGTATGATGCGGTTCCTGCTCCTGACTTTAGGCACACACTCTTCTGGGGTCTGACTGTGCTCAAGCACCTTATCATCAGGGTCCACCTCTGGGTTTTCTAAAGGGGCTTCCCACAAGGAGTCGCTGTCACACTGCAGGGCGTCTCCGTCCAGCAGCTTGTCAATCTTCCCTTGCAATCTCAACACCAGAACACTCAGTTCTTCGTTTTCTGCTTTGACCTCATCATAACTCTTCTCCAGGCTAAGAAATGCTTCTGTCACCTCCTCCATCTTCTTCAACTCATCCTGCAACCTGAAAACTTCAGCGGTAAGCTCTTTGTTGTTTTCCAGTGATTCATCGTAGCGCGCCTCCATCGCTCTCAGCTCTTCCTGAAGACAATCGCTTTCCCTAGCAGCATCTTCATATAACGACTTATACTTGGAAGACGCCTCGGGGATTCTCTCCAGCGTCTTTAATTTCTTTTTCAGCACTGAAATATCAAAAAGTAGGTCCTGTTTCTTTTCAGAAGCTCGGTCACAGTCCGCACGTAAGGCTAGCAGGTGCTCCTGAAGCTGACTCATCTGGTTCTTCAGGTCCCAGGATTCAGTCCGGGTGTCTTCACTGTTTTCAAGCTCAGAAAAGCACTCCAGGGAAACTTCAGACTCCCTGATTTTGGCCTCCTGCCTCTGAACAGAGCTTGTCCCCGTACTCCCCAGGTCCTGGGCCTCAGGGTCTCCCAGGTCACTCAGGGTGTGCTTGGTGCTTACACTGTCTACCTGGTTCATTTGTGATATGAATGGCTCTGCTTGTTCCACAGAACTTCCAGAAATCTCGGTCAACTGCTCTTCAAAACAAGAAGACATCACTGACCCTGGCTCTAATTTTTTTAGCTTCTGTTGCAATCTAGAAATTTCGGTAGCCATTTTTGCATTTTCCTTCACTGCGCGTTCATGAGCTCGTTGTAGGCTGACGAGAACGTCTCCGTTTTCTTCCAGTAGCTTCTCCCCTTGCCGAACCAGGGACATGGCTTCACTGCCTTCTGCCTCCTCCCCTTCTGTCCCTTGACAGCCGGCCTGAAGCATGGGGCGAGGTGCTCCCCGCTGCAGGTCCTTTATTCTGCTCTGAAGCCTGCAGATTTCTACGCTCGTCTCTGCCTTCTCTCGGTCTGCTTCCTCACGGGTCACTCTGTGGGCACTCTCCAGGGCCATGTGCTGGCCTGCCATCTCTCTCCTCTCTTGCTCACATTCTAGCCTTTCGAGCCGCTGGCTGACCCACTGCTCAGAGGCCCCTGCCTGGCACAGCACCCGCTCTCGCTCCCTCAGCTCTCTTTCATGACTCTTCTTCAGCTCAAGTATCTGGTCAGAGAGGAGGCTGCACTGGCTCTCAGAAACGAGCCGCAGGTCTGCCAGGTCTTGGAGCAGCTGCTCTCTTTCTAGAACCATGCTGTTCACCTGTTCTTTGTGTGTCTTCTCCAGCATCTCCCTCTCCTGGCTCAGAACCAGAGAAGTTGCTCGCTCTCTCTGCAGCGTCTCCTTCAGCTGCTCCTTGGCTTCTGCGCACTCCTGAGTGAGCTCGTCCTTCTCAAACTCCCACTGGGCCCTCTCCTCCAGGTGCTGCTCCAGGAGGTCCTGCAGCTTTTGGCAGTGGCCCCCCTCCAGGCTTTGCAGGGCTTGTTCATACCTCTTGGTGAGTTTCTCACAGTCAGCCTGAAACTGGGCTTCTATCTGACAGCTTCTTCTATCACACTCTGTTTCCATTTTTGCCCTAAATGTGGTCAACATACAGCATTACTGAAACTCCTTCCAGCTCGGGAAGCAAGCAAAGCAGACATCCCATGTGCTGCCTGGCAAGCGATGGAAGCACTTTCTATGAAGGCTCTTCCTTCTCCGTGATTCATGTGTACTGGGAAGGGGTCTCTTTTCCGAGAGCTAAGACTGGCAGCCATAAACTGGGAAAACTTCTCTGAAGCAGGGGGAACATACAGAACCAAATTCTTTCATGTATTCCTGAATGTATTTATATGTTTTAAGGAACTCATGTGTAGCACTGTAAACATAGCCAAATACACATGGCTGGAGGGGTCACAGATCCTAGAGAAAACCCTACGTCTGTCATATCCATAGACAAATGTAGTTTCTTACTGTATGCTAAACATGGATCTTTATATTTATAGATAAGTATACAATTCACCACTCTTCAAAGAAACCAATGTCTTAAACTGGAATTTCATATTAAATGATCCAATACATATCGATTTTACTCCTAATTTGGTAACTATTCCTTCACTTGAATGAAGCAGGCATTATAGGAATTCAGTGACATAAATCTGGCTTATTACTAAATTCCTTCTGCTTTCACTTCTTATTTAATAAAGCACTGCTATGTTAAACAGGGCAGAAAGCTATAAAGCTCTCAATTGTATCTGGAATTTCATACAAAGAAGATAAACACAAATTGCCATTTCATAACTCTGGAAGGAAATATAACTTTGCCCAGAATCCAGCTTATAAATAGCTTTTCTCAGAAATGATTGAAGCAGGAAGGAACCATGGCTGGGGCTAACTTATCCTCATCTGGAGCCACAGGAAGCACAGTAAGTCAATACCAGGAACAATCTCCTCCTTCCATGCTACCTCCCATACATGCATGAGAACAGTTTCAATAACCTACTCAATCTCCAGGCTGCTCTGCCCCCGGGTCTCCAGGCCTCTCTACGACGGGAACTTCTGGTGTTATAAACAGCAGTGCCACTTGCTTCTGGGCCCCTCACTTTCTTACCTTTCCTCTTGAAGGTCCCGTTGCTGATGTTCCATGAGCTCCTTTGTCAGCTCCTCTTTCTCAAGAGCATGCTTCTGCACCAGGCTCTGCAGCTGCTCCTGGTAGGACTGCTCCAGGCCCCGCGTCAAGCCTCTCACCTTCTCTTCGGTCCAGGTGCCAGCCCCAGTGAGTCCTTCTCTCTCCTGGCGAAAGCTTTCCTCCACCTGCTCCAGTCTGGCCTTGAGCTCCAGCTCATGCTCCAGCCTCAGCAACTCCCGCAGCTGAGCCTTTTCCTCGTCAAACGCCATTTGCAGTTGTCTCTTCTCCTCCTCGTGCCTACAGCTGGCTGTGTGGTGGGCCTCCTTCAGCACCACAGCTTGCCCTTGAAGGTCTGCAAGCTCACTTCTAAGGTCACTTATCTGTTTTTCCAAGGTGTGCATTCCCTGCTCATACTTTTGCTTCATGGCCTCCTGCTCCTTTTTATGGGTGGCCCTGGTTTCATCCAGCTCCTTTTCATAATGGTGCACCTAAGGTCAGACAGTGGAACCACAAGATGATTCAGTGTGAGGCCTTGGAAAAAGAGGTGCGGGGGCAGCAAGGGCTCCTGTCCCACAGGAAATTCTGTCTTCTTATTCTCACAAAAAGTGACTGAATTCAAGAGCATTTGAAGTAAAACATTTAGGCAAGGTTGAATTTATTACTTTATGTGTGTGCATGTGTGTGTGTGTATGTATGAGTGTGCATGTGTGTGTATGTATGTGCATGTGTGTAGATGTATGTGTGTGCCTAGTGAAGGCCAGATGAAAATCTTGGTGTCATCCCTCAGGTGCTATCCACGTTTTTCTTGGAGACACTGTCTTTCACCAGCCTAGTACTTAGTAAGAGCTATTCATAAACTAGTAAAATTCAAGTTAATAAAAGCAGAGGCTAGGGAGATAGCTCAGTGGGTACAGAGGACCCGAGTTCAATCCCTGGAGCCAACATTAAGAATCTGGGCATGGTGGTACACACTTTTTTTTTTTAAATATTTTTATTGGGGCTGAAGAGATAGCCTAGCAGTTAAGAGCACTGACTGCTCTTGCAGAGGACCCAGGTTCGATCCCCAGCACCCACATGGCAGCTAAGAACCATCTGTAACTCCAATTCCAGGAGAACTCCAGTTCCAGGGGAATCCGACACCCTCTTCTGACCTCCGTGGCATTGCACGACACGGGTACACAAACCTACATGCAGACAGTACATTCATACACATACAAAAATAAATAAAATTAAAAAGTAGATAATTTAAAAAAATATTTTTATTGAAGTTTTGTGTTTTACATACAACATTTGTCAATTCAATTTAGGGTGGTACACTCTTGTAATCCCAGCACTAGAGAGGCAGAGACAGAAGAGCTCTTGGGTAAGCTGACTAGCTAGACGTAATGAACTGGTGCATTCTGATATCAAGTGAGAGACTCTGCCTCAATAAATGAAGTGAAGAGTAACCCAGGAAGATACTGGACATCAACCTCTGGCCTCCATACCCCCCCATGCCCACACATGTGAACATGCAGACACATGTGAACACACACACACACTTACACACACACACAAGTACATATGCAGAAAAAGAATAATGAAGGTAAGTGGATGCCGCTTGGTGAAGGGCTGGGAGGTCAATCATCAGAACTTATATTTAATCTAGAAGGAAATGCTATATCAAAGGGCTATTTTGGTTTGATTAGGATTTTTTTTTGACAAGTTGGAAGTAACATAATTATTATAATATGCAAGGCTGAGGACATTATGCGTTTGGAGACTCTGGAGAGGAAAAGGCCTTGCTCTCAGCCTGAGGAAGTGGATTCTTGGCAGCTGCACTGGAGAAATGCATAGGAAGAGCAGGTCTGTGGGAAGAGTGCAGCAGTGCCCCGCACACCGTCGTTACTCAGAGACCGGCGAATGAGAAGCAAGCAGGACTTACTTTCTCTTCAAGCTCCAGTCTCAGGTGACACAGGTCCTTGTAGTGCTGTTCTTTCATCTGCTCGATGACCAACTCTGCCTCAATGCTCATATTCAGTGGGTTACAGTCTTCAGAACCAAGCCCTGAAAACAAACAGGACCCACTGACCCCAAGCCTTGGGTTCTTTCATTGCCATGTTCTGGCATCTGGGAAGGGTCATCCAGTTTAACTAAGAATTTCTTTTCTGCCTAAATAGCCACAGGTCTGAGCTACTAGGAAACAGCGGAAGCCAAGGGAAGACTCCACCTTTCAAGCATCAGGACAAACAAAAAGAAACTAAGGTGAATAGATTCTCTCAGGTAAACACGATGTGCTAAACCTCCAGAGACTACCCCATCCACAAATGGGGGTAAGGGTGGAAAATGTTAGTTCAATGTGAGCTCCTCTTAGTGAAAATAATATGTGGTGAGGGAATAGCATGAGGTAGTTTGGTCAAACTAAGCAGGCTTCTCTCCATCTGGAGACTACCTGGTGACCAATCAGCAAAGGGACCATGTGGCAGGGGAAATGAATGAATGAATGAATGAATGGCTAGCACACTTACTGCTAGGTTATAAGGGATTAGCTTCATGGATTTGGATGTCTAATCTATCATCGGTGTGGTGGCGCATGCCTTTAATCCCGCTCACAGAGTGAGTTCAAGGCTGGTCTACATAGGGAGCTCCAGGCCAGCTGGGACTAAAGGGAGACCCTGTCTCAAAAATACAAAAAAAAAAAAAAAAAACAAAAAGAAGAAGAAGAAGAAGAGGAGGAGGAGGAGGAGGAGGAGGAGGATGAGGAGGAGGAGGAGGAAAAAAAAAGATGTCTAATCTATCACTCAATACTTACCAATATTGTTTTACTAGTGTGAGTTTCCTGGTGTGTGAGTAGAGCCTCACCTTGAATTGTCAGCTAAAAATAGGGCACAGCTTAGGAGTGTGGGCACAGCAATTTAGGGAGGAAATTCTCAACCCCTTCATACAAATTTACTTCTGCAACTACCCAGGATGAGGACTGAGAAGAACACTGACAATGTAAGCAGAAGTTGAGGGCTGAGCTAGTAAAAAATCAAATATGTCATGTCTACTATTAGAAATTTCTTAAGGCAGTGAGAACCCAAATAGTTTTCTCATATGGAGATACACAGGCAAATGGAGAATGCGTTCTTGGGCACAGGTCTAACAGCTGGGATTGATAATCTTGCCCTGGGCTTTCTCTTCATGATTCTGCTACATTCCCATTTGAACAGTAGGATGTTGGGTAAAAGCCACTCCAAGATGGCAGAGCTTTGTGTATCTATGAGCACAAGATATAGCTGGTTTCCCCTTTTGATGATAGTAAGCAAGCCAAGGATCACAACCCCTTACATGCCCTCCCCAACCACCTACTGATCCTACAGTAGAGAGGAGACAGGAGGAATAAACGGCCTTCATAGGAACCCAGAAAAAGGAGAACAGGAAACCTGGCATGAGCCTCTGCCGAAATTCAAATGTGGCACACGAGGAAACAGGTAGACCGCCTGGCAAAGAGCTGAGAGCCAATGTAAGGTGGTTCCCAAGCCAGTCTGCCTCCTGCTGTGCCATTCAACATCTCCCTCCAAGCTGCTTCTCTGCTGTTCTGCAGAAGCAACACATGCATCCAGCCTAGCCAGTGAAGAAAATCAGTGATGGATTCTGTGGTCTGTGGCTGGCTCACTCTTCCAAACCACCTTCATACCAGGAAGGAACTGGAGGGAAGGAGGAGTCAGCAATGGCTCAGGACTGAATTTTCACACCCCAAAGGGCCAGACTCTCAGCTGGGCATCCAGTTTGCTTGCCTGTTAGCTTTAGACAAAGTACCCTGATAGTCTGATGTGCCTCATTCCTTTGCTGATACATATCAAAATCAAATGGAAATATTTTCATAAAGACTTCAAGGACAAATGAAAAACCCAACCACAAGTGAAATAGTTCAAGAAAAGAGCATTGCTGAGGTCTCTCCTCCCTCCCCTGCTCCAGGATGCCAGAGGTTTGCAATGCTGCATGCAGCCACAGCTCTGAAAACAAAGTCAAATGCAGACGCCAAAAAGATATTGTAAGAATGTGTTCACCTTGGTCAGGCTCTATGCCACCCCTGTTAACATCAAGTTCTTCTGACAGGGAGTTCTTCAAGGGGAGCCTGAATACTTTGCCTTGTGTACGATATTCTTCTAGCTCAGACTGGAGTTCATCCACTTGGTCTTGTAATACCTGGAGTTGAAAAATAAACACCAGCTTTACATGTGACACCAAAAGCACAAGCAAGGAGAAAAAGAAACAAACTGAAAAACAGCAAAAAACAAAAACAAAAAAACTGTGCTTTAAAAGACATAAAGCTTAAAAAAAAAAAAAAGAGGGCTGGAGAGATGGCTCAGTGGTTATGAGAGCTTGCTGCTCTTCCAGGGGATTCGAATTCAGTTCCTAGCACCCATGTCAGCAAGCTCATAACTGCCTGTGATTCCAGCTCCAGGAGATCTGCTGCCCTCTTCTTGCCTCTGTGGGTACTGTACTCATTCACACAGACATCCATATCTACACATCATTCAAAATACAATTAAAACAAGGAAGTAAAAAGACAATGCACATAATTGGAGAAAACTTTTGCTACCTACATATCTGATAAGAATTATAACTACAATTTTTTTTTTTGGTCTTTTTGAGACAGGGTCTCTCTGTAGCCCCAGCTGGCCTGGAACTCACTATGTAGACCAGGCTGGCCTTGAACTCACAGAGATCCACCTNTGAGGAAAAAGATGCCTCCTAGACAAGGTTACACTACTTGTTAAGATGGCACAGAAGCGGAAGGAAGTCTAAGATACTCTCTCAAGGACTAACAGGTTAGTTTCTCTAGGCATGGCAAGCAGCAGCAGTTAGATTTGATTGAGTACTCTGCAGAGTCCATGAGGTCTAGAAGGCACATACGTTACCTCAGCAGTTCAACTTTCTGTTGCATCTCACTGCAGGTGCTTTGCAAGTCATGCATCATCACCTTCAGCTCTTCCTCCTTCTCTCCCTGGGAAGGTAGATCTTTTTGCTTAACTAAAGTTGTGACTCGCTCCCTCAACTTCTTAGTCAGCTCCTGCAGCTTTCGTTTCTCCAGTTCTAACTCTGCTATTGTGGCCTGCTGTTGAAAATGTGTGTCTTGAAGGCTCAGGAGAGCAGTGTTTTCCACCAGGGTAACTTGACTCTGCACTCTGGGCTTTTCTTGATGTGTGTGAATTGTTCTGTGGAACCAGGCGACTCCATGTGCTTTTACTCTAGCCAGGAGCCGTGTGCTTCCTGGCTCACAGCCTTGGCTTTCTTGTTGATATTCTTGTATGATGCGGTTCCTGCTCCTGACTTTAGGCACACACTCTTCTGGGGTCTGACTGTGCTCAAGC
Source organism: Rhizomys pruinosus (assembly GCA_009823505.1). Classification (NCBI taxonomy): domain Eukaryota; kingdom Metazoa; phylum Chordata; class Mammalia; order Rodentia; family Spalacidae; genus Rhizomys; species Rhizomys pruinosus. Next base: position 921,910 of record VZQC01003121.1, on the reverse strand, counting down.
ACCTTATCATCAGGGTCCACCTCTGGGTTTTCTAAAGGGGCTTCCCACAAGGAGTCGCTGTCACACTGCAGGGCGTCTCCGTCCAGCAGCTTGTCAATCTTCCCTTGCAATCTCAACACCAGAAAATCGTTTTTCTTCGTTTTTCCGGCTTTGCCCTCAGAAAGCTTCTCCAGGCTAAGAAATGCTTCTGTCACCTCCTCCATCTTCTTCAACTCATCCTGCAACCTGAAAACTTCAGCGGTAAGCTCTTTGTTGTTTTCCAGTGATTCATCGTAGCGCGCCTCCATCGCTCTCAGCTCTTCCTGAAGACAATCGCTTTCCCTAGCAGCATCTTCATATAACGACTTATACTTGGAAGACGCCTCGGGGATTCTCTCCAGCGTCTTTAATTTCTTTTTCAGCACTGAAATATCAAAAAGTAGGTCCTGTTTCTTTTCAGAAGCTCGGTCACAGTCCGCACGTAAGGCTAGCAGGTGCTCCTGAAGCTGACTCATCTGGTTCTTCAGGTCCCAGGATTCAGTCCGGGTGTCTTCACTGTTTTCAAGCTCAGAAAAGCACTCCAGGGAAACTTCAGACTCCCTGATTTTGGCCTCCTGCCTCTGAACAGAGCTTGTCCCCGTACTCCCCAGGTCCTGGGCCTCAGGGTCTCCCAGGTCACTCAGGGTGTGCTTGGTGCTTACACTGTCTACCTGGTTCATTTGTGATATGAATGGCTCTGCTTGTTCCACAGAACTTCCAGAAATCTCGGTCAACTGCTCTTCAAAACAAGAAGACATCACTGACCCTGGCTCTAATTTTTTTAGCTTCTGTTGCAATCTAGAAATTTCGGTAGCCATTTTTGCATTTTCCTTCACTGCGCGTTCATGAGCTCGTTGTAGGCTGACGAGAACGTCTCCGTTTTCTTCCAGTAGCTTCTCCCCTTGCCGAACCAGGGACATGGCTTCACTGCCTTCTGCCTCCTCCCCTTCTGTCCCTTGACAGCCGGCCTGAAGCATGGGGCGAGGTGCTCCCCGCTGCAGGTCCTTTATTCTGCTCTGAAGCCTGCAGATTTCTACGCTCGTCTCTGCCTTCTCTCGGTCTGCTTCCTCACGGGTCACTCTGTGGGCACTCTCCAGGGCCATGTGCTGGCCTGCCATCTCTCTCCTCTCTTGCTCACATTCTAGCCTTTCGAGCCGCTGGCTGACCCACTGCTCAGAGGCCCCTGCCTGGCACAGCACCCGCTCTCGCTCCCTCAGCTCTCTTTCATGACTCTTCTTCAGCTCAAGTATCTGGTCAGAGAGGAGGCTGCACTGGCTCTCAGAAACGAGCCGCAGGTCTGCCAGGTCTTGGAGCAGCTGCTCTCTTTCTAGAACCATGCTGTTCACCTGTTCTTTGTGTGTCTTCTCCAGCATCTCCCTCTCCTGGCTCAGGACCAGAGAAGTTGCTCGCTCTCTCTGCAGCGTCTCCTTCAGCTGCTCCTTGGCTTCTGCGCACTCCTGAGTGAGCTCGTCCTTCTCAAACTCCCACTGGGCCCTCTCAGTGCTGCTCCAGAGGTCCTGCAGCTTGTGGCAGGGGCCCCCCTCCAGCGTTGCAGGGCTTGTTCATACCTCTTGGTGAGTTTCTCACAGTCAGCCTGAAACTGGGCTTCTATCTGACAGCTTCTTCTATCACACTCTGTTTCCATTTTTGCCCTAAATGTGGTCAACATACAGCATTACTGAAACTCCTTCCAGCTCGGGAAGCAAGCAAAGCAGACATCCCATGTGCTGCCTGGCAAGCGATGGAAGCACTTTCTATGAAGGCTCTTCCTTCTCCGTGATTCATGTGTACTGGGAAGGGGTCTCTTTTCCGAGAGCTAAGACTGGCAGCCATAAACTGGGAAAACTTCTCTGAAGCAGGGGGAACATACAGAACCAAATTCTTTCATGTATTCCTGAATGTATTTATATGTTTTAAGGAACGTCAGTGTGTAGCACTGTAAACTACCAATACAACATGGCTGGAGGGGTCACAGATCCTGAGAAAACCCTACGTCTGTCATATCCTAGACAAAGGGAGTTTCTTACGGTATGCAAAATGGATCTTTATATTTATAATAAGTATACCATTCACCACTCTTCAAAGAAACCAATGTCTTAAACTGGAATTTCATATTAAATGATCCAATACATATCGATTTTACTCCTAATTTGGTAACTATTCCTTCACTTGAATGAAGCAGGCATTATAGGAATTCAGTGACATAAATCTGGCTTATTACTAAATTCCTTCTGCTTTCACTTCTTATTTACTAAAGCACTGCTTGTTAAACAGGGCAAAAGCTATAAACTCTCAATTGTATCTGGAAATTTCATACAAAGAAGATAAACACAAATTGCCATTTCATAACTCTGGAAGGAAATATAACTTTGCCCAGAATCCAGCTTATAAATAGCTTTTCTCAGAAATGATTGAAGCAGGAAGGAACCATGGCTGGGGCTAACTTATCCTCATCTGGAGCCACAGGAAGCACAGTAAGTCAATACCAGGAACAATCTCCTCCTTCCATGCTACCTCCCATACATGCATGAGAACAGTTTCAATAACCTACTCAATCTCCAGGCTGCTCTGCCCCCGGGTCTCCAGGCCTCTCTACGACGGGAACTTCTGGTGTTATAAACAGCAGTGCCACTTGCTTCTGGGCCCCTCACTTTCTTACCTTTCCTCTTGAAGGTCCCGTTGCTGATGTTCCATGAGCTCCTTTGTCAGCTCCTCTTTCTCAAGAGCATGCTTCTGCACCAGGCTCTGCAGCTGCTCCTGGTAGGACTGCTCCAGGCCCCGCGTCAAGCCTCTCACCTTCTCTTCGGTCCAGGTGCCAGCCCGAGTGAGTCCTTCTCTCTCCTGGCGAAAGCTTTCCTCCACCTGCTCCAGTCTGGCCTTGAGCGCCAGCTCATGTCTCCAGCCTCAGCAACTCCCGCAGCTGAGCCTTTTCCTCGTCAAACGCCATTTGCAGTTGTCTCTTCTCCTCCTCGTGCCTACAGCTGGCTGTGTGGTGGGCCTCCTTCAGCACCACAGCTTGCCCTTGAAGGTCTGCAAGCTCACTTCTAAGGTCACTTATCTGTTTTTCCAAGGTGTGCATTCCCTGCTCATACTTTTGCTTCATGGCCTCCTGCTCCTTTTTATGGGTGGCCCTGGTTTCATCCAGCTCCTTTTCATAATGGTGCACCTAAGGTCAGACAGTGGAACCACAAGATGATTCAGTGTGAGGCCTTGGAAAAAGAGGTGCGGGGGCAGCAAGGGCTCCTGTCCCACAGGAAATTCTGTCTTCTTATTCTCACAAAAAGTGACTGAATTCAAGAGCATTTGAAGTAAAACATTTAGGCAAGGTTGAATTTATTACTTTATGTGTGTGCATGTGTGTGTGTGTAATGTATGAGTGTGCATGTGTGGTGTATGTATGTGCTGGGTGTAATTAATGTGTGTGCCTAGTGAAGGCCAGATGAAAATCTTGGTGTCATCCCTCAGGTGCTATCCACGTTTTTCTTGGAGACACTGTCTTTCACCAGCCTAGTACTTAGTAAGAGCTATTCATAAACTAGTAAAATTCGTTAATAAAGCAGAGCGGGGAGATAGCTCAGTGGTACAGAGGAACCCCGAGTTCAATCCCCGGAGCCAACATTAAGAATCTGGGGCATGGTGGTACACACTTTTTTTTTTTTAAATATTTTTAATTGGGGGCTGAAGAGATGCTACGCATTAAGAGCACTACTGCTCGTGCAGAGGACCCAGTGTCAGATCCCCAGCACCCACTGGCAGCTAAGAACCATCGGTAACTCCAATTCCAGAGAACTCCAGTTCCAGGGGAATCCACACCCTCATTCTGACCTCCGTGGCATGCAAACGACACGGTACCAACCTACATGCAACAGTCAGTCATACACATACAAAAATAATAAAATTAAAAGTAGATAATTAAAAAAATAAAATATTTTTTATTAAGTTTTGTGTTTTACATAACAACATTTGTCAATTTCAATTTAGGGGGGTACCTCTTTTAGTCCCAGCACTAGAGGCAGAGACAGAGAGCTGCGTGGGTAAGCTGACTAGCTAGACGTAATGAACTGGTGCATTCTGATATCAAGTGAGAGACTCTGCCTCAATAAATGAAGTGAAGAGTAACCCAGGAAGATACTGGACATCAACCTGGCTCCGAGACCCCCCCCCCAGGCCCACACTGTTGAACGCAGACACATGTGAACACACCACACACTTACATACACACACACAAGTACATATGCAGAAAAAGAATAATGAAGGTAAGTGGATGCCGCTTGGTGAAGGGCTGGGAGGTCAATCATCATAACTTATTTTTAATCTAGAGGAAATGCTATAACAAAGGGCTATTTTTGTTTTATTAGTATTTTTTTTGACAATTGGAAGTAACATAATTATTATAATATGCAAGGGCTGAGGACATTATGCGTTTGGAGACTCTGGAGAGGAAAAGGCCTTGCTCTCAGCCTGAGGAAGTGGATTCTTGGCAGCTGCACTGGAGAAATGCATAGGAAGAGCAGGTCTGTGGGAAGAGTGCAGCAGTGCCCCGCACACCGTCGTTACTCAGAGACCGGCGAATGAGAAGCAAGCAGGACTTACTTTCTCTTCAAGCTCCAGTCTCAGGTGACACAGGTCCTTGTAGTGCTGTTCTTTCATCTGCTCGATGACCAACTCTGCCTCAATGCTCATATTCAGTGGGTTACAGTCTTCAGAACCAAGCCCTGAAAACAAACAGGACCCACTGACCCCAAGCCTTGGGTTCTTTCATTGCCATGTTCTGGCATCTGGGAAGGGTCATCCAGTTTAACTAAGAAATTCTTTTCTGCCTAAATAGCCACAGGTCTGAGCTACTAGGAAACAGCGGAAGCCAAGGGAAGACTCCACCTTTCAAGCATCAGGACAAACAAAAAGAAACTAAGGTGAATAGATTCTCTCAGGTAAACACGATGTGCTAAACCTCCAGAGACTACCCCATCCACAAATGGGGGTAAGGGTGGAAAATGTTAGTTCAATGTGAGCTCCTCTTAGTGAAAATAATATGTGGTGAGGGAATAGCATGAGGTAGTTTGGTCAAACTAAGCAGGCTTCTCTCCATCTGGAGACTACCTGGTGACCAATCAGCAAAGGGGGACCATGGGAGGTGGAAATGAATGGAATAATGAATGAATTGAATGAATGGCGCACACTACTGTCTAGGTTATAGGGATTACTTCATGGATTGGAGTTCTAATCTATCATCGGTTGTTGTGCGCATGCCTTTAATCCCTCACGAGTGAGTCTCTTAGTCTGTGTTGCCGAATACAGAGGGAGCTCCAGGCCAGCTGGGACTAAAGGAGACCCTGCTCAAAAATACAACAACAAAAAAAAAAAAAAAAAACAAAAGAAAAGAAGAAAGAGAGGAGGAAGGAGTAGGAGGAGGAGGAGGAGAAGGGAGGATGAGGAGGAGGGGGAGGAGGAAAAAAAAACAAGATGTCTATCTTCACTCAACTACTTTACATAATTGTTTTATATTGTGAGTTTCCTGGTGTGTGAATAGAGCCTCAACCTTGAATTGGTCAGCTAAAAATAGGGACACAGCTTAGGAGTGTGGGCACAGCAATTTAGGGAGGAAATTCTCAACCCCTTCATACAAATTTACTTCTGCAACTACCCAGGATGAGGACTGAGAAGAACACTGACAATGTAAGCAGAAGTTGAGGGCTGAGCTAGTAAAAAATCAAATATGTCATGTCTACTATTAGAAATTTCTTAAGGCAGTGAGAACCCAAATAGTTTTCTCATATGGAGATACACAGGCAAATGGAGAATGCGTTCTTGGGCACAGGTCTAACAGCTGGGATTGATAATCTTGCCCTGAGCTTTCTCTTCATGATTCTGCTACATTCCCATTTGAACAGTAGGATGTTGGGTAAAAGCCACTCCAAGATGGCAGAGCTTTGTGTATCTATGAGCACAAGATATAGCTGGTTTCCCCTTTTGACGATAGTAAGCAAGCCAAGGATCACAAAAACGACCCCTTACATGCCCTCCCCAACCAACCTACTGATCCTACAGTAGGAGAGGAGACAGGAGAATAAAACAGGCCTTCATAGGTAACCCAGAAATAAAGGAGAACAGGAAACCATGGCAATAGCCTCTGCAAATTTCAAATGTGGCACACGGGCAACGGTAGACCGCCTGTGCAAAGAGCTAGAGCCAATGTGAAGGTTGGTTCCCAAGCCAGTCTTGCCTCCGGCGTGCCATTCAACATCTCCCTCCAAGCCGCTTCTCTGCTGTTCTGCCAGAAGCAACACATGCATCCAGCCTAGCCAGTGAAGAAAATCAGTGATGGATTCTGTGGTCTGTGGCTGGCTACTCTTCCAAACCAACCCTTCATACCAGGAAGGAACGGAGGGAAGGAGGAGTCAGCAATGGCTCAGGACTGAATTTTTCACACCCCAAGGGCCAGACTCTCAGCTGGGCATGCCAGTTTCTTGCCTGTTAGCTGTTAGACAAAGTAACCTGATAGTCTGATGTGCCGCATTCCTTTGCTGGATACATATCAAATCAAATGAAATATTTTCATAAGACTTCAAGGACAAGAAAAACCCAACCACAAGTGAAATTAGTTCAGAAAAAGAGCATTGCGAGGTCTCCCTCCCTCCCCTGCTCCCAGGATGCCAGAGGTTTGCAATGCTGCATGCACCACAGCTCTGAAAACAAATCAAATGCAAGACGCCAAAAACGATATTGTAAGAATGTGTTCACCTTGGTCAGCTCTATGCCACCCCTGTTAACATCAAGTTCTTCTGACAGGGAGTTCTTCAAGGGGAGCCTGAATACTTTGCCTTGTGTACGATATTCTTCTAGCTCAGACTGGAGTTCATCCACTTGGTCTTGTAATACCTGGAGTTGAAAAATAAACACCAGCTTTACATGTGACACCAAACACAGCAAGGAAGAAAAAGAAACAAACTAAAAAACAGCAAAAAACAAAATCAAAAAACGTGCTTTAAAAGAATAAGCCTTAAAAAAAAAAAAAAAAGAAAAAGAGGCTGGAGAAATGGCTGCGTGGTTATGAGGGAGCTGCCTGCTCTCCAGGGGATTCGAATTCAGTTCCTTAGCACCCATGTCAGCAAGGCTCATAACTGCTCTGTGATTCCAGCTCCAGGAATCTGCTGCCCTCTTCTTGGCCTCTGGGGTACTGTACTCATTCACACAGACATTCCATATCTACACATCATCAAAAATACAATTAAAACAAGAGGTAAAAAAGACAATGCACATATGTGAGAAAACTTTTGCTACCTACATATCTGATAAGAATTATAACTACAATTTTTTTTTGTCGTTTTGAGACAGGGTCTCTCTGTAGCCCCAGCTGCGCTGGAACTGCACTAATTGTAGACCAGGGGCCTTGAACTCGACAAGAGTCCACCTGCCTCTGCCTCCAGTGTTTGGGATTAAAGGTGTGCACCACCACGCCCGCGCCAAGTACAAATTCTTCTAAACACTAACTATTATAAACTCAGTTTACACTACCTTGTTAAAAGTTAAAAAAAAAAAAAAAAAAAAAAAACACAAAAAAAAAAAAAAATCTGGTTAAAGGAAAAAAAATAGAGGGCATCTGGGTGGGGCAAAGCCCTTAATCCTGCACTCAGAAGGCAGAGCCAGGTGGATCTCTGTGTAGTTCAAGGCCCAAGCATGATCTATATAGTGATCCCAGGCCAGCTTGGGCTACAGGGGAGACCCTGTCTCAAAAGAACCATAAATTAAATGAAAAATAAATCAACACCCTAAATTTTAGAGGAGTTAATTTAAAAAAAATAGAAAACTCCTGCTTTATAAGAATATTTGTATTTTCTGTTTTAAAATTTTTTTATTACTTTATTTTCATATGATGTATGAATGTAACTGTTGCATGCAGGTTTGTGGCACCCCGTGTCGTGCAATGCACGCGGAGGTCAGAGAGGGGGCGTCGGATCCCACCTGGGAATGGAGTTAATTAGACGGTTTCTCAGCTGCCATGGGTGCTGGGGGATCGAACCAGGGTCCTGCTGCAAGAGCATCAGTGTGCTAACGCCTTAGGCCATCTCTCCAGCCCTAGAATATTTGTATTTTCTTCATGGGCATTGGAGTGGTTTTTCTTCTGGTTTTTTGTGTTTTTCAAATAAAGGAATATGTTCAGAATAAAAGGGGGATAGGACAAAACTAAATCATATGCTGTTAAGGTTTGCCCTGATAAGTCAAGAAAGGCTAATTTTGGAATAAACACATCAACAGGACCACATAGTCCTTGACCCAGCATAAAATGACCCTTTCGGGGCTGGAGAGATGGCCTAGTGGTTAAGAGCTCCGACCGCTCTTGCAGAGGACCCGGGTTCTGATCCCCGCACCCACACTGGCGGCTGAGAAACCGTCTGAAACTTCCAATTCCAGGAGAACTCCCTCCCAGGGGAATCCGACACCCACTTCTGACCTGTTTGTGCAATTGCAATACACGGGTGCACAGACCTGCATGCAGACAGTACATTCGGTAACACATACAGAATAAATAAAAAATTAATTAAAAAAAATTTTTTAAAAAAACAAACAAACAAACAAAAAATGACCCTTTCCTCTAACCAATATCGAGAACCTTCTCAGGTGGCCTCATTGTAAAGAAGAGAAGCTGAGGCATCTTCAGATTAGTGACTTGCTGGTCACATGCCAGGAAGTGCTGAGGCTGGGCTTGAACCCAGGCCCTCCCAGGTTGCTTCAGCTCCTCGGCCACTCACCCTGCACTGCTGCTCGTATTCATTTCTCATCTGGGTCAGCCTCTCTTCTTGAAGGAAGAATTCAGCACTGCTGGGATCGAGGTCACCAAACTGGAAGGGGAAAGGGCAAGGCTGTCATTTTTCCTAAGGGCCCTTCGTCGACCTATCACATTCCAAAGATCCCAGTTTCTGGTGTCACTCAGCCTCCCGAATATGACAGGAATGTGGCATTTGAGTAGGGACTCCACCAACCGGAAAAGGGGGGCACCCAAGAAGGGTGTTCAGCTCAGGCAGGGAACTTGTCTCAGAGCCAGGCTTCCCCTCACAGCCACCCGCTTCAATTATATCCCCCAAAGCTCCAGCTTCCATGTGGTACCCAAGTAGTTCCCTAATAAAAGTGCTCTTGGCAGCTCCTGCTTGGTCTCGTGAATGATATGACATTTGGGCAACCCATCAGGACTATAGACAGATTCACCTTTTCTGCTAGCACATTTTCCAAATTTCGTTGAAGTTTGTTTGTCAGATTCTCATATTCTGCCAACTTTTCAGCATTTTCCAGAAGCTCGTTTTCCAGGCGGTTGTTTTCCTACAGAAGGGAAAATAAACATGGCACAAATTAAGAAATAAGCAAACTGTTGTACAATTTTATACAAAGCATAAACCAGTGCTCCAAATTTTAAAACCAGAAACAAAAGGAAATATTTAAAAGCCAATAGATCACAAAGTATGTCTCTAAAGAAAACCTTACAAAACATGCTGCCCCAGTATCTTAGCCATGCATCTAGTAGCATCTAGTAGCAACGGGATAGAGGAGGGAGAGGAAAGTACCAGATTCTACAAAGTACAAATATAGAAAATAGATCATGGTGGGTTTTGCATACTGATTGCATTTCAAAATTATAATGCCTTGGAGATGTTGGATTAAATGATTTGAAATTAATTTCACCTTTTAATGACTGTGATTTTATTTGTTTATTTATTTATTTATTTTGGTCTTTTTGAGACAGGGTCTCCCTGTAGTTCCAGCTGTCCTGGAACTCACTATGTAGTCCAGGCTGGCCTTGAACTCACAAAGATCCGCCTGCCTCTGCCTCCCAAGTGCTAGGATTAAAGGCATGTGCCACCACACCCAGCTAGACTGTGATTTTTTTAAATGCGAAAAATTACTTTGACAACAATATTTTTTAAAAAATTACATACATGACCTTAGTTTATTTTTGCACAACATTGCAGTGGAATATTCTTTTTAAAAATTTTTTTATTTATTTTTTATGTGTATGAATGTATTGACTGCATGTAGGTTTGTGCACCCGTGTCATACAATGCCGAGGAGGTCAGAAGAGGGCGTCGGATTCCCCTGGAACTGGAGTTCAAGATGGTTTTCAGCTGCCATGTGGGTGCTGGGAATTGAACCCAGGCCCTCTGCAAGAGCAGTCGGCGCTCTTAACTGCTAGGCCATCTCTCCAGCCCCTGCAGTGGAATATTCTAAGTGACATAAAAATGTTCTCAATATATTGTTGAATGAAAGAACTCTGGTTATAAATAACCTGGTTTAGGACTGACAAAGTGGCTCAGAGGGTAAAGGCATTTGCTGACCTAAATCTAATCATGATGGCCCAGGTAAGAAGTGACTCCTAAAAGTTGTTCCTGACCTCCGCATGCTCATGTGCACAGTGTGTGCCCCTGCCACAAATAAATAAATGTAGCATAAAAAATGCCTTGTCTAGGCTACAGCAAGGAAACTCAGATAAACCATAAAAAGTAGAGTAAATCTAAAGTCAGTTTTAATTTATGGGTATTATAGTCTGCTTTATACTTAATTTATAAATTTATTTTGGTTTAAGATATGAAAGCTACATAAAAGTTGTTCATAATTTATATGTTTAATTGATTATGATAATGTAATATACCAACTAAAACTCACAAAAGTGGGGTTTTTCCCCTTTAAAAAAGATGTTTTGCGGGGCTGGAGAGATGACTCAGCAGTTAGGAGTGCCAACTGCTCTAGCAGAGGACCCAGATTTTGATTCCCAGCACCCACATGGTGGCTAAGAACCATTTTAAGCCAGGTGTGGTGGCGCACACCTTTAATCCTAGCACTTGGGAGGCAGAGGCAGGCGGATCTCTGTGAGTTCAAGGCCAGCCTGGTCTACAGAGTGAGTTCCAGGCCAGCTGGGGCTATAGGGAGACCCTGTCTCAAAAAAAAGATCTTTTGTTGGATGTGAAGGTACACACCTTTATTCTCAGCACTCTGGAGGCAGAGGCAAGAAGATCTCTTTGAGTTCAGCCTGGTCTACAGAGTGAGCTCCTGTGTCAGAAATGAAATCTTGTTCCCAGTGCTTTTAAGAAAGATTTCACTAAGGGCTGGAGAGATGGCCTAGCGGTTAAGAGCACTGACTGCTCTTGCAGAGGACCCGGGTTCAACCCCCAGCACCCACATGATGGCTGAGAACCGTCTTTAACTCCAGTTCCAGGGGAATCTGACACCCTCTTTCTGACCTTCGCGGCATTGCATGACACAGGTGCACAAACCTACATGCAGACAGTAAACTCATGCACATAAAAAAATAAAAAAAATTTAAAAAGATTTCACCAACATTGTTAAAAAAAAAAAAAAACACTTACCACTTGACATATTTTCTTCTTCAGTGTTAAAGGCTGTTTGGAAGAATGTTATTTTCAAAGTATATTTTGCCAATGTATTTTTAATGTATTATAGTTCACACTTTCACACAGCAATATGGAATAAAAAAAGAATGTACTTAAAGCATTTTAAAAAATACTACCTTCTCCTAAAATATGATTCTATTACTTTAATCTCTGAAAAAATAGCCAAACTTAGTTGCTAAAATGAAAAGGGGCAAGTTCTGCATACCAGATGCTCGCTGCCACTCTGGAAACTAAATCAGACATGTTGCTGACCACAGGGAACAATGTGGACGGTAGGAGGAAGGCAGGGGCGGGTACAGTTACAGCAATAGTAAAAGTACTGTCTACAGGCAATAAGAAAGGAAGTATAAGGGTGATGAAAAGGTACTGTGGCCTGAGGGGCTGGGGAAGGTAGCAAAGGAGCAGAAAGGAAGAGCAGAGAGCCAATGGAAGGTGCAGTGGGAGGGGCAGGCACTGGGAGATGCTGGCAGGAGCTGAGGTTATGGGGGATGGGGATGGGCACCCTGGCAGTGGTCTGGGGACGACTAGCACTGTTTTTTTATTTTTGTATGTGTGTGAATTGTACTGTCTGCATGCAGGTTTGTGCACCCGTGCCTTGCAATGCCGCGGAGGTCAGAAGAGGGTGTCGGATTCCCCTGGAACTGGAGTTCTCCTGGAATTGGAGTTTCAGATGGTTCTGGGCCACCATGTGGGTGCTGGGGATCAAACCTGGGTCCTCTGTAAGAGCGGTCGGTACTCTTAACCGCTAGGCCATCTCTCCAGCCCGCAGTTTTTTTTTTTTAAACCAAAGGTACTAGCATGATTGCACATATCTGTAGTAAGATCATCCTGCTGGGCATGTGGAGAGAAAAGGACTGTGAAGAACACATAGTGATCAGCTGAGTCTGTCTAATCAGAGGCTGGGGAAATGTGGGGGAAGGGATAAGTTTCAGAGGCATTTCAGAGTACCAAGACTTAGGGACTGATGAGTGATAATCAGCGGGGATGATGGAGAATTATAACTTCTGGATCTTTCAGGACATGATGATGATACTGTTTAGACAGAAAATTCAAGATGCCAACAGCAGTGCTTGTGTCTGTTTCTGACATCTGGAGCCTTAGGAACATTTCATAACAGCACACATTTCACACACACTCGATATACTGGAGACTCCTTGTCTGTATCACCTGATATAATACACCAAGGTAAGGGGAAATATTATGGTGCCATCTGTCCATCAGGAAACAGGCCTAAGTAACTTCATCACAGCTTTCCAGTAAGCAGTGGCTCCCCAGACCCCCATCCATATATGATGTGAGAGGTCCAGAAAAAAGCAGCTTCAGCCACTGAGGTGAAGGGAGGAGCGAAGGGTAAACAGGAAAGGCAGGTTTGGAGGCCCCTTGGTGAGGGGGGGAGGGGAACGGAAAGACCGGGATAGGCTGGTTGAGAGGCAGCTACAGGAATGAGGGTGTCAGCCCAGTCTCACTCAGTTTTGAGGAGACAGAAAACAAAGGCAGCGGCAAGAACAGGCTGCACTGATCAGCACTGTCAGCACTCCGGATCCTGGACCTCCTGCAGTTCACATCTTAGCACAGTCAGTGCCATGTCTGAGCCATGACCCAGTAGGAACCCTTGCATTAAGCCTGGAGCTCTCAGAGTACTGGAGTGCTCCACGTGGCTACCCGGCATGGCCCTGGGCCACAGAGCTAATAGGAGGGTTACCTTCAGGGAGAGGGCAAGGCGGTCCCGGACATAGTTCTCTTCCGTTTTGGCCTTTTCAATTTCCTGTTCGAGTTCTACACGCTGCTTGCCCACCTGCTGCAGGATCTGCTCCCTCTCTTTCCGGAGTTCATTCTTCAAAGCTGCTATGCGCTCCTTGTACTCTTCATCCAGTTTCCTGTGAGAAGGAACCATCAACAAGTAGCCTTCAGATCCCTCAGGGTCACTATGTGGCTCTGCTAAAAATGGAACCAGAGTTGCAGTCAGAAAGCACTGAGAGAATGTCTGAATCATCCTGCCTTCCTCTAGGCTGAGCCACACCTAGCCTTCTGCAGTCAGGCATGGCCACACACATAGGTAGGCAAGGTGCCCCTCACTTCGCTCCTGCCCTTCTCAGCCTGGAGAAAGGGGCAGAGGGATGAGGGGAGGGGGTTCCTGCCCCTCTGGTCACACCTGAGGTTGCATTCATTCCTCCGCTCAATGGCCGCATGGTGATCGTCCACCTCAGAAGCCATCAGAGACTTGAGTTTCTCAGCCTTGTCCAGGTCTGATCGTAGCTTCTCTTTTTCTCTGACCACTTGGTCAACTCGTTCCCTAGAATGAGAAATAAACTGAGTTAATAGGAAACTGTTTCCAAGCAACCTTAGTAGACCAAAAATTCTCATCTGGCTTGCTTCAATAGAAACCCAAAACCAAGACAACCATTCCTTTCTCCAAGCAGAAAGGAATTCCACGTTCCCTTTAAAAGCTTCAGGCCAATCTAAGTTCCACTTCGTTTTCCTTCAGTTAAGGAGACTGTTTAGTGGTTATATATGAGGAACAGCCACAGCCTGTGGACTGGAAGAGTGCTCATTAGAGGGACCCGAGGGCTTGGTGGGGAAGGGGAAGGGCAATGGAGTAGGTGAGCCCTCTACTCAACTCACAGCAAATGCCGGATCTCGGCCTTAAAGCTGGCAAGAGCTGCCTGGTGAATGCCGTTCTTGGTAACCAAAAGTTCATTTTCTAGAGCCAATGTCAATTCTGTCAGGTTGACATTTCCATCCAGGCTGAAATCCAAGGCCTAGAAATCAGAACATGACATAAATTCCAAACAAATCACACATTCCATCTTCAGAAAGCAGAACATGTGAAGGTCATAGAAACCCAGAGGCTGAACACAGGCCAGAAATGAGATTTCTCCCTGTCTATACTTAGGGACAATCTTCAATCTAGAACATACTTTTCCCCTAAGAAAATCAAAACATGGCTGTTCATATTTTGTTGAATACTGTCCGGCATTGCAAACAAACCAGTATAACTTTAATCTTTATCAATCAAAAATCAGTTAAGAGCCTTTCTTTTTTTTTAAAAAAAATTCTTTTTCAATTTTTTTTTATTATTTCTGTATGTGTATGAATGTATTGTCTGCATGCAAATTTGTGCACCCGTGTCGTGCAATGCCGCAGAGGTCAGAAGAGGGTGTCGGATTCCCCTGGGGCTGGAGTTCTCCTGGAATTGGAGTTTCAGACGGTTCTCGGCCGCCATATGGGTGCTGGGGATGGAACCCGGGTCCTCTGTAAGAGCGGTCGGTGCTCTTAACCACTAGGCCATCTCTCCAGTCCAAGAGCCTTTCTTATTATGTCAATAATTTGAGAGTTAAAAATATGGACATGAAAGGACTTAGTAAGAGTCTGCTGGTTAAAGGGGGGCTGCGGAAAAGCTACTTCTTTTCTGGAAAATCATTAAGGACAAATCAAATCAGAGTTTCGACAACAACAATAAAGAAAACATTCTCATCCTGTGCTGCCATTTCAGCCGCCACACCTTCAGGATCTCCTGGCTGTTCTCAATGCCCTCCTCCTGCCAGGTGTCCAGGATTCTCTCCACAGACGCATGGCCCATCCCATCATCCAGGCACGAGAAGACCCGGAAGCCAATGCTACTTGTCATCGCTGATGGGACTGTAGTCCGACGGCCACTCTCATCAAAGGACTGGAAGAAGAAAGGGTCGAGAACTTAGTTGGACCCCCCAGGTGCTTATGAGACACTGCTTAAGACCGAGACTGGCCTGTCCTGACCCCAGAGAGCAGAATTTAATTTACACCGCTAGGGGCTGAGAAAAGCTATGCAGTCGCTTTGATCTGTGGTTCCCGTGAGTCAAGCCTACAAGGTCATCAAAAACAAACGGTTCGGGGAGAGTTTTCTCAACAGAGGAGACATTTGTCTATTAACCTCAAGTTTCCTCTGGTATCAAAAGGCATAATTAAGGGGCCTTCCTAAGATGTAACTTATTGCCATTTCTTAAGTCAACCTTCCCTTTCTAATAGTTTAGTCTTTCTCGTTCTCCAAAAGGAGACTGCTTTCTCTTATTGGTATTTGTAGACGACAGAATAATTCATTCAAAATTATAAAATGGATTTAATCCTTACCCTGAAAGAAAATACTGATTCTTTTTTATTCTATTTTTATTTTCATTTTTTAAAATTTTCATACAATATAATTTGATGGTATTTAGATCCCTCCACTATCTGCAACTCCCTGCACCGCCTGTCTGTCCAATATAATGTACTCTCTTATATATCACAGACTTATTATTTATTTATTTTTATTGGTCTTTATTTCTGTATGTGTATGAATGTACTGTCTGCATGCAAGTTTGTGCACCCGTGTTGTGCAATGCCGCGGAGGTCAGAAGAAGGTATCGGATTCCCCTGGAACTGGAGTTCTCCTGGAATTGGAGTTTCAGACGGTTCTCGGCCGCCATGTGGGTGTTGGGGATTGAACCCGGGTCCTCTGTAAGAGCGGTTGGTGCTCTTAACCACTAGGCCATCTCTCTAGCCCCTTATTGGTCTTTATGAGACAGGGTCTCCCTGTAGCCCCAGCTGTCCTGGAAATTGCTCTGTAGACCACGCTGGCCTTGAACTAAAAGAGATCCCCCTGCCTGGATCAAAGATGTGTGCCACCACTCCTTGCTAAAAGTCATTTTTTTTTTTTGGTCTTTTTGAGACAGGGTCTCCCTGTAGCCCCAGCTGTCCTGGAAATTGCTCTGTAGACCACGCTGGCCTTGAACTAAAAGAGATCCCCCTGCCTCTGTCTCCTAAGTGTTGGGATCAAAGGTGTGTGCCACCACACCCAGCAAGACTCTAAGACAGGGAGTCACTATGCTGCCTGTGCTAACCTCTAATTTGCATCAATCCCCCTGCCTCTGCCTCCCTGCAGGTTATAGGTGTGCACTGCCATACCCAGCTCTCTTTACCTGCATGGAAAGATGTCTTTTTAGTTGTCTATAGGGTGTAGATGCTGACGGAGTAAGGGATTTTCCATTTTTAAACAAACCATAGAAAAAGTCTTCAACACTCATTGTACCATCAGGATTAAGATTATGAAATACTTCTTCAAGCATCTAGAAAAGAGCAATCACACATTTTAAACACACTCAAAAGAACATGTGCTCGAAATATACTTCTGGGCAACAGAAATCCATACCACTGTTGATCTGAAGACCCCAGAAATATAATCATACCTCCATTCTTATTTAAATAAATTTCCCTCCCAGGAATGATCTCTTCCCCTCTCTCCCAAACCATTTGCAACGTCTCTGTATGAAACTTAGCATGTATGCAACTTAGCACTCAACTGTATTTCTTTTCTTCGCACTTCTAGAACATAGTCTTTAATGTTGAAAAGTATTATTCTTGCAAATTGAAAAATTACTTAAACATAAGGCTAGAACTTGGTCCTAAACAATAGAAATTAGTTGGGTATTCACTATCCGGTTCAAATGTGGTGATTCTAGATGACATTGACTTAAACTGAATTGTCTTGTGTGATGGTCAGTGTTAACTGTCAACTTGACAGAATCCGTGTTTTAAAAAGTAAACTTTGTGGTGCACTCTTTGAAATTGCAAGATTTTAAAAAATATTTAGCAGACAGAAAGACACAGCTGTCTCCTTTGGAGAGGAGAGCCAGCCATGTCCCCATTTATGGAGGGCACAGTATGAATGACAGCCAGAGACACTGAACCTTGTTCTCCCTCACGAGAACAGTGGGCAGCACTGGTAAGTGATCTCACCGTCTTCATCTACAGAAGCAGTTCAAACTGCTTTCAGGTGTAAGATCTCAGGATCTTAAGTTGTATGCTAAAGACATCATCTTGAACTCTGTGTCCAGAGCTAGCAATGCAAAGCACAACAGCATCTTGTGATTCTTTAGGGGAAAAACATTAAGTGGAAGCGTGTTCAGTCAGCAATGCCTTACTCACCCCCACACCAGAGGGAAAGAACTGAACGTGCCGCTCCGGGTCTCAGGTTGTATGTAGGAACTCCCCAGAGAAGAAAAAGCAGCTCCCTCTGAGTGACCGCAGTTTATATTCCAAGTATTGTTTTTAGATAAACAATCCAAGTTTGTGCAGATTTTCCTGATTAAAAACAACCTGCGAGGAGCTGGGTATGGTGGTGCATGCCTTTAATCCCAGCACTCAGGAGTCAGAGGCAGGTGGATCTCTGTGAGTTCAAGGCCAGCCTGGTCTACATAGTGAGTTCCAGGACAGCTGAGGCTACAGGGAGACCCTGTCTCAAAAAACAAAAAAAATAAAATAAAGTAAAATAAAATAAAATAAAAACAACCTGTGTACTGCATTGGCTCCTAAATGAGGACAATGACTTAATTATATGACTCGATAGCCACTGCTAAAGAACAAGTCACCACTGGGACACAGAAGAGGAAGTAAAGGGGTGTATAATGGTCAAACACACAAGAAAAAGAAAAAAATTTCAAAAACCAGCTTTTTTGGTAGTCAGGCCACTTGGCAGCTTTTGAAGATAAATCTTTCTTTTATTTATTTGGCCTTTTTGAGACAGGGTCTCCCTGTAGCCCCAGCTGTCCTGGAACTCACTCGTAGACCAAGCTGGCCTTGAACTCACAAAGATCCGCCTGCCTCTGCCTCCCAAGTGCTAGGATTAAAGGCGTACACACACTTGGCTGATAAATCTTTCTTGATTAGGGATGTAATACCACTTTTCCTCAGAGGAGATAGAAGGCACAGTCTTAGATACCATTTTTTTTTTTTTTTTTTTTTGGTCTTTTTGAGATAGGGTCTCCCTGTAGCCTCAGCTGTCCTGGAACTCACTCTGTAGACCAGGCTGTCACTCTGTAGACCAGGCTGAGATACCATTTTACTGCAGTCAAGGATTCTGGAGCTACTGTAACCCTAGCCTCTAACTCCTGCTAATCCTTTTTAGCTTTTAAAAAGGCATGTCTTAGAATTATTTGCTTTCCTGTGTTTTGAGGCTATTTACACACCAGACCTACAGGTCCTTTGTTAATCAGAAAAACATAAAGCCCAGTGTTACCAAGCAAGGCTTTTGGCAGGGAGGATGCTTCTTTGTGACTCCATTTCCTCATGACCATGATGTGGTAGCCCCTATGTAGCAGTATGCCAAGGCAGCCTGCCTGTTCACTGCTCAGTCTGCCTCCAAACCCAGGGATGATACCGAGATCTTTCCAAAAGTGAAGACTCGGCAGCCTGCCACTCGGAACACTCTCCCAGCTCAAATCTGTGCCGTTCTCTCCTTAATTCTTCCTTCACACTTTCCCACATTTTACACTTTGATTGACATTTCTATAAATAGATCTAGCATGGTGGCTGTGCTGAGCTCATGTCAGGTCATCTCAAATGGGGTGACATATTTAGCACACTGAGGGAACATAGTATGCACCCAGTAAGGACCAGATACAGCAGTGTTGCTTTTCTACCACACAGCATGACTTCTGACTTCCCCAAAGGCAAAATCTTGAAGAATGACTTCCCAGGAAAAGACAACAGTTTCTTTACTAAGCTGCAGGGAACTACAGGATGGCAATTCCCCAATCAAAACACACCACCAGGCTCACCTCTCCATCGACACTCTGCAAGCCATACTGCTCACAGATGGAGACCAGCTTCTTCCGGTTCAGGTGACCATCTCGAGTGATTCCCAGATCTTCACAAACCTCTTGCAGTTTGTCTTCTATCCAGTCTTGGGGAGGGCAAGACCCACTCTGTGCAGCATTCAGATCATCTGGATTCCAAAACCTGAGCTGGCCTAAAATGGAAACATACACTGTGTTGTCTCCAAAGGAACTGCAAAAAAGAGGGTGTCCTGTACACAAGGAAATAGATCTTTGGATTTTATTTTTTATTACATTTTATCCATTACCAGACTATAAATACTGACCCCATTTTGGTATGGTACTGAAGTCTCAATGTAAACCGGATGCACTGCTTGGTCTGGGACAATCCTGCTGAAGAACATCATCTCCCATGAACACACAGTCTGAGGTCTGTTCTAATCCTCCTGAGAACCCACAAGCATAAGTTGTCACCCAGGAAGGCTAGCTAAGAGTTGGTCCTGAGCTTTACAAGCCTTGCCTCAACTATGACTTCCAGACTGTTTAATTTCTACTTTCTTTCTAGTCTAAATACTGGAACATGTTTTATTGAGCAGGAAACAGTCATGAGCCTGTCAAGATTCACCTGTCCCTCAAATCTTTCCATTTGAATATTCTGGCCTACAGAACTCAACAATTCAACTTGAAAGAAGATTGCAAGAAGGGTAAGTTCTGTTTGCAGACAAGGGGCACACTACTTATTTAAATAGCAAGACTATTTATCCTGTATTAATGATCTCCACTTTGAACTGGTCCACTTACATGTGACAGTCTGTGAGGTTATCACTTAGACATGAGATAATTACTGACACAATTTTATGTGCCTGGAAGAGGCTTGGAGGACTTAAAGATGCACTTAGTGTCACCCCTGCTATTTATTGACAGGAATTAAGCCCATTACTGCCTTGCTTTTCCAGGTTGGAGACCCATTAACACACTGTTTTAATTATACTTAAGCGCAGCTATTCTGGGGTAAGCCTGGAAGCAAGATGAGGGCCCGTCAACTGAACCCCACCGCCCTCTGGTGGTCACAAGATCGGTACGTTCTGCTTCCAGTGTCCTGGACACTTGCAAAGCATGTACTTTAACAAGCTATTGTTTAAGTTAGGAATGTTTATTAATCTGAAGGTCTGTACAGAAAATAACTGGCCCATAAGTGGGCTGCTGCATATCAGCTGCCATCTTTGCAGAATGATAACAACTAGGATTTGAAGACTATGTGATGCATCACCCAGGAATGAGTTTCTGTTGCTGCTGTTAATGTTAATTCCCAGCCAGCCTCTAGGATACAAAGCAGGAAAATGGGTGTGGAGAATGCCTTAGTGACAGCAGCCCTGGCCCTCCCTCCTCAGCGTCCGACCCATCCCCACACCATCCCTTACCTTCAGCTTCGTACTCCTCACTGCGCTGCGTCTTCCAGCGCTAGAGGAGGCAAAAGATGATTAGTGTGCTTTTGACAGGAACTCAGAAGTTCTAGTTGCTTCTAGGCTACATCACTCTTTGGTCTAAAGTCATCAGAGGGCCTAGTCACATGACTCAGGACCTGATTCTAGTCACATGGTTTTAGCCTTTTACCCAGTATAGGCTCCTTTCCATTAAGCAGCCAAACAATCAAGGTAATAATACCTTAGGTAATAATACCCAAGAGGGACTGGAGAGATGGCCTAGCAGTTAAGAGCGCCGACCGCTCTTACAGAGGACCCAGGTTCGATCCCCAGCACCCACATGGCAGCTGAGAACCGTCTGAAACTCCAAATCCAGGAGAACTCCAGTTCCAGGGGAATCCGACACCCTCTCTGACCTCCGCGGCATTGCACGACACGGGTGCACAGACTTGCATGCAGACAGTACATTCATACACATAAATAAAATAAAAATAAATTAAAAAAATAATAATACCCAAGAAACACAACAGTCATCTGCAAGACTTTACCACCACGAAGTGCAGGCTCTCACTGAAGATTTGTCTTGTCATTTTCAAGGCTACTATGCTGGAAAGTTTTTGTCAACTTGATATAAACTAGAGGCACCTGGGAAGAGGGACTCTGAATGGGGAATTTCCTTTATCAGACTGGTCTCTGGCCATGTCTGTGAGGCATTGCCTTAATTGCTAATTGACGTAGGAGGGCCCAGTCTGCTGTGGAGGGTAAGAAAGGTAGCTGAGCAAGCCAGGGGAAGCAAGTCAGCAACCAGTGCTCCTCCAGGTTCCCTGCTTCAGTTCCTGCCTTACTTTCCCTTGATGATGGTCTTTAACCCAAAAGCCAGATAAACATTTTCTTGTTGTCGCTTTTTTTGGTCTTTTCGAGATAGGGTCTCCCTGTAGCCCCGGCTGTCCTGAACTCGCTCTGTAGACCAGGCTGGACTTGAACTCACAAAGATCCGCCTGCCCCTGCCTCCCGAGTGCTAGGATTAAAGGCGTGTGCCACCATGCCCGGTGATAAACACTTTCTTAATCTAAGTTGCTTTTGGTCAGTGTTTTATCACAGCAATAGAATGAATGAGAACTAGACTAGTTCCTTAGTCAACAATGGAACCTGTTACAACCCATTAAACCAGTCCAAAGAAAATATTCAGAGCCCAGCAACCAGCAGATGTTTGTCCAAATTTATAAATTTGTTCTTCAATAAGTATGTATTGAGTGCTCACCTTTGTAGTAAGTCTTGGGAATACAACTCTGAACAGAACAAATATATTTCTTGTCTCCAAAAGGACATACAATCACAAGAGTGAGCAGAAAAGAGGAAGTAGTAGATGTGGTGGTGGTCCTTAAAGAAGATATTTAAGATGGAAGATCAGGGTCGACTTTCTGGAAGAAGCAATGCCTAAACCGAGCCCTGAGGGATGAGCTACAGAAATAAAGCTAATAAATGAAGCAGATATTAGGTGCTGAAGTAACAAGGCCTCGTACGCTTCTGGCAGTGAACAGACAGAGGCAGTTTACAATAGGTAGGCTGGAAAGCAAATTCAATAAAAATATATACTGCTAGTAAAGTAAACTGGACATAGTGAAATTTATCTGAAATAGACCATTTATAGTGCCTTTATCATGCTATGTTTCTAGTGATTCCCCTATTAGTAAAACCACCCAGCCAAGGATACAAGTCAGGGCCAAAGCCCAGCCCTTGCTCCACTGGCCAAGTTCTGTATAAACCTTCTTGGGATCAGTTGCAATGAGTAGTCTGCAGTGGCTCTGGGCTCTCCAGCAAGCTTCCCTGTGTCCCATTCTACTGGGAGGTTCTACAAACACCAAGGAAGTCCTGTTAAGCAAAACTAGGCTTCGGTCATAGCAAAGATGCAACTTCATACTGCCAGACATGGGGGCACACGCCTGAAATACAAGCAGCTCTCAGAAAGCAGAGGTAGGAGGATGGGGAATTTGGGGCCAACCTGGGCTTCATAGCTAGAGGGGGGACTCTTTTGGAGAACAACAGAAGGAGCCAATAAAAACAAACAGTATAATGATACATGAATGAAAATGTTGGGGCTAGAGAGATGGCTCAGCAGTTAAGGGCACCGGCTGCTCTTGCTGAGCACTGACTACTCTTGCAGAGGACCCTGGTTCGATTCCCAGCACCCACATGGCGGCTAAGAACCGTCTTTAACTCCAGTTCCAGGAAAATGTGACACCCTCTTCTGACCTCCCCGGCATTTCATGACACGGGTGCCACGGGTGCACCAACCTACATGCAGACAGTACATTCAACACCGGCACCACCAACAACAACAGAAAGGACTGAATCGAAGAACTGACTGAAACAGTGAAATTCTGCTCAAAACAGTCAACTTCCTCATGGAGAATATTGAGAAAGACTGAGAAAGAGATGAAAAGCATATTTGGCAGAATGAATGAGCTCTGGTGGGGTGGGCAAATGGGGGGGACACAGATCTAGATTTGTTAAAAAAAATAAATTTATGTGAAAAAAAAAATTGTGCACCATTATCATCTCAGTATGTAGTGGCACACATTCAAAACTATAGAGACCAGGAGGGCACGTTACACTTAGGAACTCAAAAAAAAAATTTTTTTTTAATAATAATAAATTTAAAAAGTTAAAAAAAGAAAATGTCATAGTGAAAACCCATTTCTTTGTATCTAGCCCAAAAATTAATTTAAAAAAATTAAAAGGAGGCTGGGTGTGATGGCAACACCTTTAATCCCAGCACTCAGGAAGCAGAGGCTGGAGGATCTCTGTGAGTTCCAGGCTAGCCTGATCTACATACTGAGTTCCAGGTCAGCCTGATCTACATAGTGGTTCCAGACCAGCTGGGGCCACAGGGAGTCCCTGTCTCAAAAAGACCAAAAAAATAAAAAATAAAAAAATTAAAAATTAAAAGGAGAAGAAACCCAGATACAACTTTATGAAAGTTGCCTTTCCTGACAAATAACCGGCCCATTCTCTGGGATGGCTGAACTTTACCAAACTAGTTGAATTTTTTTAGACTCCTGAACGAACACAGCAAGAAAATGGACCCAATTAACTCCCATCTGCAGAACTGGGTTCCTCATGGCAGTGGGTGGTGCATGAGAACACTGAAACTAAAGTCTTTTTCAGTTCAAGTCGGTAAGACTTGCCATTCCTGCAGGCAACCCAAGCTCATCTACCTTATTCTACATTCACTTATCTTTCAGTTACTTATCTTGCTGTGACAAAATGCCCAACAAAAGCAACTTAGGGAAGGAAGGGTTTTTTTTACCTTACAGTTCCCAGGGGACACATCATGGGGGGGAGGGGGGAGATGGTAGCAGGAGCAGAGGCAGCTGGTCACACTGCAGCCTCAATCAGGAAGCAGAGAGCCACGAATTCGAGAGTTAATTGGCTTTCTCCTCTTTATTCATTCCAGGACCCCAGCTCATGGGATGCTGCTGCCCACAGTTATTGAGTCTTCCCACTTCAGTTAACCTAATCTAGATAATCCCTTATAAGCATCAGAGGCTTGTCTCACAGATGATGTCCAGATCCTGCCCAGCTGACAATATTCACCATCACATTCATGGTAGTTCAGTAAGGGACAGGCATCTGCCATGATTCATAGGTCCTTATTTTATTTAGACCCTAAAGAGACCCAGACTCAGCTCATTTAAACTGAAACCCCAAAGTGAAATGCTGAGATAGATTGTTCTTGCTCTACAGAAGACACCAAGGCCATGTCTCACTAAGTTCTCTGCAGTCTATTCAGCTCACAATCATGAGCGAGGCACTGACGGAACTAAACCAGACAGGGCCCAGATGGTTTCTCCTTGCTTTCTTGTGGTTATAATTTTATCAGCTCACAGCTCACATTCCTACTTGAGGAGCTATCTCAGAGCCCGTGGATGCGACAGGCATGCTGGAGCATGGAGGGAGTGGTAACGAAACCAAGAGTCTTCCACAGACCTCCTCCTCAATCACTGTATTGCTCAGAATTTAAGTGCTGCTACATATGCAAGTTTAAATCAATAGAGGCCCACTAATAAGAGCATCCTGCCTGCCTGTTCTTCCCATTTACTTCCTGAGCCAGCAGAAAATGATTCAAATGCTCACCCTACTTTGGTATCTAAACCATACAAATTCCTCATTCTGCATTTAAACACCCTAAAATGAAATATATAAAATCTACAACAAATTAAATGGAGTTTATGATCTCAGAATCATTGGTCAAAATGAAACCTATCAAATCACAAGAGAGGCCATGACCTTTTGGTCTTTTTGAGACAGGATCTTCCTGTAGCCCCAGCTGGCCTGGAACTATGTAGACCAGACTGGCCTTGAATTCACAGAGAGTCACGTGTTTCTGCCTCCTGAGTGCTGGGCTGAAAGGCACATGTCACCACACCCGCCCCACTATTACTTTTAATGGCAGAAGCTGATGGGAGAAATGGCAGAAAAATGTTATCACTGATTTCAAACTATAATCCCCACTGGGCACATGCCCTCCAAATAAAACACAGCAGGTGCACGCCTTTAAACCCAGCCTGGTCTATGGAGTGAGCTCCAGGCCAGCTGGGACTAAAAGGAGATTCTGTCTAAAACAAACAAACAAACAAACAAACAAACAAACAAAAAAACAATTTACCCCAAAGGCATCTCAGAGCCATACAGTTCATCTGGATACAAAGTTGTGGGAATTAAAATAAAGGAATCATAATTGTTCCTATTGAATTATCCAAGTATTTCAGCTGTAACTTTACTACCACTGAGACTGTACTTCAAAGCAGGTCTGTTTATATGTGGCTGGCAGCAGCATATGTGGATATTATCTTTTTGTAATGAAAATGGCTTTATGTATGAAAAACAATACAATTATCCATTTCCTTTAACCCAATATGTTCACTTGCTATCCAAAGGCAATAAATTTTTTTTTAAAAGAGATGGACAGACAGCCATATGGACAAATATGCATGTTGGGGTACTTTTTATAACAATTAAAGTGTAGAAAACAATTTAAATATTCAGAAATGAGGCATAAAGCATAATGATTAACATAATGTACTCATTAAAAGTATAATTATGGCGCACGCCTTTAATCCTAGCACTCCGGAGACAGAGGCAGGTGGATCTTTGTGAGTTCAAGGCCAGCCTGGTCTACAGAGTGAGTTCCAGGACAGCTGGGGCTATAGGGAGACCCTGTCTGGAAAAGACCAAAAAAAAAGTATAATTATGGCGCACGCCTTTAATCCTAGCACTCCGGAGACAGAGGCAGGTGGATCTTTGTGAGTTCAAGGCCAGCCTGGTCTACAGAGTGAGTTCCAGGACAGCTGGGGCTATAGGGAGACCCTGTCTGAAAAAAAAAAAAAAAAAAAAAAAAAAAAAAAAGATGTTTCAGTTGAAGGACTATGGGAGACAATCTTCTTTTATCTCTTCCACCAGCATAAATATTCTTTATGTGATAATACAACTTTCACTGTATCTTTTGCCCAGCTGCTCTTGAATCCTTGCTAACTTAATTCCAATGACTCGGGAGTAGAAATAAAGGGAGAGGTTCTCTCCTTTGGGTAAATTACATTCTGTGACATCTGCCGCAGCTTGTGCCAATGGAGGAGGACTGGAGGGAAGCCAGTATTGCTGAGGCAGGCAAATGCTACTGATGCTTCCCAAGCTTAGCAGAGAATGGAAGATCAGAGACCCTCAGTGAACACTTGTCTTGAGATCCCAAAGACAGTCCAACCCGGGGCAAGTCATAGCAGTGCCATCCTGACCTCACGGACCCTCTGATGACCTTCACAAGAACTGTTCAAGACTGGGCTTGTCAACATTCAGCCACAGAGGGAAGAAGAGTTCTCAAAGCCCATCCCTCCCTGAGAATTTATAGGTGGTTAAAGGTTGCTGTAGGGGGGAAAGATTGTCTTCAGAGGGACAGCCACTGGTAAGGTGCCCAGGCTCCTATACATAACCTCTCCAGTAAGTATCCCTAATTAAACTTACAGGTTTGCCAAAAAAGAAATGAGATAGAAGAGGAACTAGATGAGAAGAGGAAGGGGACATGATCAGAAGACATTACATACATGTATGAAATGTCATAATGAATACTCCTATCAAGTACAATATATACTAAATTTTTCATAGAAAAATGTAATTTTACTATAAAAAAGAAAACATATCTACGCCTAATTTTTAGTAACTTTGCTATGGCCAGTTCACAGAACAAGTGCTATTAATAAAGTTGTTAAAGAATGATATATTCTAGACTGCCATTGTTGGACTACCTGAGCTGGATCATGGAGGCCAGGGGGATCAAGACAGGACATGTGCTTGCTGGACTTCATTTGGGGGACCATGGGAGGGAAAGACCCCAATGTGGAGCAAAAGTGCAGGATTGATGGTTGTTTGGGATTGCCAAGGAGGAAGCTTCAAGTACTTCCTTAAGGAAAACATGACATCTTTAAGGACAAAAAAAGTCCTCCAATTCAAGTGATATGTGTATGTATATATATATATGTGTATATATATAACTATGTATATATACTGTAGCAATACAAGTTGGAGAGAACAACAACAAAAGAACTGAAAAAAAAAAAAAAAAAAAAAAAAGGAAAGGGAAGTAACTGTAGATTTGATTGAGAAATGATATATGACTTATAGAAAAGGTTTACTAACAATAAAAATGATATATTCTTTGAAACAAGAGTCTGAAACTACTATAAATTATAAACTACTCTGTAAATAAGATAACAGGAATTTACCTGATGATCAGATTGTCAGAGAATATATACTAATTTTTAAAAAGATAGTTCAACCCTACTGTGTCAGCAGCTTAGCAGGAATGATTTCACACAATCTCTTAAGGCAAGTGGGGTGCTGGAGTAAGGGATAATGTAAGTACATCTAAACTCTGGGGTGACTGTTGCCATCATTTGTCTATGGTCTTTTGAAAGAACTCTGAGTAGCCTGGGCCATCCTTTGAGAAGTGGCAAAAGTGTGCTGATGACTGCATCCCATTCCAAGATCACCTCAGCTGGAGATGGAGTTCACCACCAGGACCCCTCCAGCAAGGGGCTGTTCCCTTAAGAGGAAAGCACCTGGAGCTGAATGTGTGTTTTTCAATTGCAACTTTGGAAGGGGTGGAGGGGGTAAGAGAAGACCTCATCTCCTCAGTGCTCATTTATTTCCATTCTTACTGCCTGGAGCCAGCGGGTCCAATGAGAAAGCTGGTGTGGGGGGGGGTAGAAGCCTGAGGTTTAGATCATTCTGCCACTAAAACACCCATAAAAGGAGGCACCGTTCTGGACAGGTCCCTTCACTGCTGACAGTCTCCCCAGGGCAGAGAACTCCCAGGTGGTCTCTAGACAGGTCTGCAGGGGCACTGGAAAGGATAACAGGAAAACTCTGGAGAGTGGGAGACGGAGCAGGAGGAACAGTCACTAAGATACAATTCTAACACTGAATTCACCGGAAACGGTTTTTCTATTCCTTCCTCTGAAGTCATGGGACTTGGGAGGCAGCGTGTGGCGTGGATTAGAAGAGGGCTGAGCAGAGGGTGCCTGGGCTAAGTCTGTGCAGCCACTTCCTCGCACCTCTCAGTAACTTCACCTGCGAAGGGGGGTGGCATCCCCCATTTGGGAGGCAGGGAGGTGTGGGTGGCCCTCAGAGAAGATGTTGCTTCAGCCAGGACAGTGATGTGCTCAGGATGGTAAACTCCAAATCCAGGTCCCAGGGACCCATTGCCACCTTTGCCCTTTAGTGACATGGGGACTTGGCCAAGTCACTTAACCTCAGTGTACCCTGGTTTCCTCATGAGTAAGTGAACATCGACTCTTCTCTAAAGGCATGCTTCATATTGAGATGCACTGTAACTGCCTAGAGCCAAGTGTTTGTGAAGTAAGTAATTATCTGCTACTACTCCCAATACTTGGATACTCAAAAGGAGGATGACGGCAGAAGAAACCAACAGCAATCCAATGTCAGGTTTAAGAATAACTCAGAAGAGATTCTTTAACAACTATACCTCTGGCAGATTAATTGGTTTGATTTAATCATTTCACACTATTTACATATAACAAAACATCCTTGAATCAATAAAACATCTTCATAGACTATAAGCACTATAATTGCTATCAATCATGCCTTAATAAGACTAGAGGAAAAAAATAAAACTACAGCTTTGACATGGTGATTGTGATGGAGCAATTAACTGGGAGTCAACTACGGATGTGAGCCTCCCCTAGTGACCCTCCTCTGCACACGCAGCTGGCAGGGACTGTCCTGGGTTTCCTCATTTCCATGCCAAGTAGACTGGTCAACAGCCCCACTGAGACCAGGCACAGAAGAGAGGGTCAGAGGTTGCCTGACCCCAAAGTGGCTGTTGCAGAAGCAGTCACCACACCCTATCAGGCAGACAAAGAAAGGGTGCCCCTGAACCCACCCCAATGGCTGCACATCTTAATGTCACACTGACCATTGTGGCCAGCTCTTGGGGTGCTCTAAACTGGCTGAGGGTACCCTGCACACATCAGCCGCAGAGGCAGCATCGATTTCAGGAATCTTTCTTTGGAGGGACACCTGCTTTGGGGGACTGGAGAACAGATGGCCAGAGTCTCTCAGATCCCCAGCTTCCAGCCAAAGCACAGCCAGCATCTGCAGCTTCCAGGCCGTGTGGCCCCTGCCCACAATGGTCCAGTCACTACCCCCACCAGCCATCTGCTTCGATGCAGACCTTTGTGCCCTGCAGAGTGTACAGCTAATTAAAATGATTACGGGTACACACGGGGCTATTCTTCCAAGGCAGAGGTTGCTGAGATGATCTTTGCAGCCCAGGAGACTGAAACTCATTCATTTTGAATGGGGAAGGCTTTGCAACCCCAGAGAAGAGGAAGAAATTTACTAAACTGACAAAGCTCCCCTAGACTAGCTGAGATTGAGTGTCCCTTCTAAAAGGGGGGCGGGGGGGGCAAAGTGCATTTAGCAAAGCATAGGGCATCATCTCTGAAAACCAGAAATCTGTTTAGGAGTATATTTATGATTGAAACTTCAGGACTTTTGAAAACACACCACCCATGGCTCACAGTGGAAAATGTTTAGAAACATGCATTCTGAGCTGGTGTTGGAAGGTAAGTGTACCTGGGTGGGGGGAAGGGGCCAGCTTTTGTTTCTGCAGGGACACACATCCAGGGACTGGGGCTTATTTCCCACTCTGCTACCTTTGAAGGCTTAGGCAATAGAAGGCCTGACATCTCCCAGTCTCTATTCTGAACTCTGTGAGGAGTTGGCTCGACTGTAATGCAAATCAATGCTTTCATCTCCAAAAGCAATTAAATGCTGTAAGAGCTGAGATAACTGGACTTAATGTATGATTTTTCAATGCACATGCATTCAGACAAGTCCTACTGATCTGCCATAAAGCCTTCGAGTCCTGTCAGTGGCAGGACAGCTGAATGTAAGCCTCTTCCTTTACCAAGGCTGGGGTTACTAGATTTTTAAGTCCTTAAAAGAAAAAGACTTTCTTTTTTTCTTTTTGGTGATACTGGGCATTAAAACTAAGGCCACAAGCATGCTATAACTAACCTGTACTTTCAGTCCTCTTGAGACAGGGTCCCATTAAGTGCAAGGGGCAACTTTTTATACTTCTCATTACAATTGCCCAGTGGGTAGATAAGACTGATTCTTTCTTTCTTTTCTTTTTTTTTTTTTTTTTTTGGTCTTTTTTGAGACAGGGTCTCCCTGTGGCCCCAGCTGTCCTGGAACTCGCTCTGTAGACCAGGCTGGCCTTGAACTCACAAAGATCCGCCTCCCTCTGCCTCCCCAGTGCTAGGATTAAAGCCACACACCACCACACCCAGCACTGATACTTTCTTATGTAGAATAACGGTTTGGTTGAAAGCTGTTACTAGTCTTAGACCTAGCTAGTTCATTTTTTATTTGATGTTAGAAAATAAGGATCAGAACTGCTGATCTGGCAGGAGGTGGCGTGGAGCTGGATTCCTGGGGAACTCCCTCCAGGACCCTGTCAGGAAGACCTCTCCAGGACACCAAGGGTTGCAAACCTTGGTAGAACAAGAGATGTCTTGTTAGCTTTGAAGGGGCTTCTCAGATCTTAGGGCACATTCAAGTGCTCTACAATTGCATCTGGGGACAGCCAGATGATCTAATAAAACAAGAAATGAAAAGGGAAAGACTGGAAGGCCATTAATAAAAGCATCTGAACTGAGGATGCCATCGCACTGGTTGGGAATAAATGGTATCTGTAATGAGGCTGCTCGCTCTGTCAAAGGGACAAAGAATGTAAATGGAAAAGTATGTGTAGTTCAGCTATAAAAGATCTGAGCAGAACTCTCAAGAACTGTGCCCCAGAATTAAATACTGACTCTATACAAGAGAATGAATAATTCATATTTTCTCTACAAAGTTATGCATATATGAAAAAGAACATGAGGGAGAGATGAGTTAATTTCACACTTTTTGAAGAAGTCTGAATCTTTGTACAACAGCAACGTAAGGTTTTTGTTTTGTGGGTGTCGGGGCAGAGGTTGGGGGGGTTTAACCAAGTACCACCCTGGCCCCCCACCTCCACACACCCAACACAGAGCCTGGACCTGCTTGTCCATCCTTGGGCAAATGTGGCTGATTAAATTTTTCTCTCAGGTTCTCATTTAACCTTCAGCGTGGGAGCCAACAGTTTCAGCTTACACTACTATTGTCTGCAGCTGAAGAAATAATTGTTGAAAGCCCCTTGCTATTGATAAGAATCCTACTAGACCCGATTTATTCCCTGTAGAGGAAAACAGTTAACAAGGTGTCCCCTGTTTTTCAACCAGGGCAGAAAGCAAAGTGGCCCTGCCCCAATTGTATTAATTACACAATCTTTCCTACCAGGTCTGAAGAGTAGAGAATTGAATTGAAAACGTGTTTGCTTTTTCCTTCCATCTACCAGTAAAGAAACATGGGCTCCAAATCCAGGGTTATTTCAGAAGCTACTCCCTGTAAAGGGGAATAAAAATATATTCCTGTAAGCCTAAAATTTCATTTCTGTTTCTTGATGAAGTGTAAAACAAGGACAACTAAAACTGGCTCTTTAGTCACACCTTAGGCCGGGACCAAGAATGTGCCCCTTGTTGGCCAGGATTCATTCAGAGTAGAATGTCCTCTTGAATTGACCTGAGTGAAATGATCCCATAAACAAAGAAAAATCACCACTTTCCTTTCAGTCACAGCCAAGAGAGGAGAGGTCAGACTCCCAAGGGATCCATTTGCCAGATCAACACACTAACCAAGGCACACTGCAGCCTGCTGGTGGGCTCTACCTGCCACTCGTGAATTAGCAGTCTGCTTCTGGCTGTTCAGAGGAAAACCCAAATCACCACACTTCAGTACTGTAAATTTCACATTACAGTAGTCCTTCCCTACAGAATGGCTTTACTGCCTTGTAAACTAAACTTGATAGGGGGGCTCGCTTAATAGCAAGGTTTGATATTTTTTTCTTTCAGTGGGAAAGAATCAAATTGCCTGATAAGTGCTTTAAAGGAGAGAGAAGATGGGATAGAGGCAATTAATACATTTAAATTTTATGTTGGGGTTTGAACATAGGCGAATGGAAACAAAAGTCAAACGTGATCAAAACTATTTCATGACAAAGTTTATTTTCATACATCTATGTAAGGAGAGCGGGACAGCTATGATGGCATGTGTAAATGTGGTCCCTCACCCATGGCACACGGTACAGTGTGCTGTGAGCAGTCACTACAAGCTCCTAGGGGACTAATGAAACCTGAAGCATCACACAGGATTTACATTAAATAGAAATTTAGCAGCTTTGGCTGGGTGTGGTGGTGCACTCTTAATCCCAGTGCTTGGGAAGCAGAGGCAGGTGGATCTCTATCAGTTCAAGGCCAGCCTGGTCTTCATAGTGAGTTCCAGGACAGCTGGGGCTACAGGGAGACCCTGTCTCAAAACACACACCCCAAATTTAATTAATTAATTAAATTTAGCAACTTCAAAGCAATCTCTATAAGAGCTTTGCTCATACCTGCCTACATTTCCAGGTGTTTCCATGAGTAGGAGAGAAAGGGTAGAGGCAGAGGTAAACTAGAGAATTGTGGCTGCCTAGAAGTCTGGGGTATGGCCATGGGAGAAGGACTCTCAAACATGGATGCAGAAAAGGACACAGTAAACCACAACCTACGAGCCGAGGAATGAACTCATGTCAGCCACACCAACCTCCCCTACAATGGACAACCCTAGAGGGAAGGGGATGGATTGGCATTTGTCCTTTCCAGGTGACTGTGTGTTCCTTTATCCTGAGAAGATGAGCTCGCGGTGGCCATCATCCCACCTGGGGACAGCTCTGATGGGGGCTGAGGGGACACTGTTTCATCTTCTCATATCTCCACAGTCTTCAGGGAAAATTATTTGACTCAACCCGGAGCTAAGATTAGTCTCTCCCAATGGGGAGCACGACCAGGCCTGCCCTCTGACCAACTCCTGACGAGACGTTCTGGTCTTTTCATAGTCTTCATTGAAAAACTCTGAAGTCATTTTGGATAAAAACAAAAAATAAAAAGCCAGACTTGTTCAAAGTAGGAGAAATACCAGATCTCTAAAGCCAGCCAAGCATCCCATCTTGTGAACCTAAGAAGTTGGTCTCCAGCTTCCCATCTGACTGTTTCTTGTGAAATATCCACACTGGGGAGGCCCAGACCTTTGCCCTCCTCCCACATTGCTTGGGGGCTCTCTGATGAAGTATGAACCAAAAGAATAAAGAGAAAGAAATGGACCAGCAGGATGGTGAGGTACTGACAGATTCGAACTCCCTGACCAGTAAATACATTCCAGGAGAACTTCCTGCACACACTCTCCAGCCGGGACCACTCCAGAAAGGAGGTATCGTCATCTGGTAGGAGATGAGATACAGGCAGCTTCTGTCACAGGGACAGGGGATCTAAAGCAAGCCTGCTAGCCAAGTGACTTTCAATTGCGGGGGCTAAGAAACTGACCAGGAGTCGGGGATGCTATGTGCACACAGTGTGGCACCTCCCGGAACTCTACACATGACTGTGCCTTGAGGCACCATGACCTCAGCCAGGGCTGCGGCTGCAGAGAGCTGGGATTGCCCTTGGAATCACTAACGGGAACATCCAAAATTTTAAGAGATAAACTGATTTGAAAAAAATGAGGGGGTGGAGAGATGGCCAAGGGGTTAGGAGTGCCAACTGCCCTTGCAGAGGACCCGAGTTCGATCCCCAGCACCCACATGGCGGCTGAGAAGCATCCTTAACTCCAGTTCCAGAGGAATCCGATGCCCTCTTCTGACCTCCGCGGCAATGCATGATGCACGGGTGCACCAACCTACATGCAGACAGTACATTCATACACATATAAAAATAATAAATAAATAAATAATAAGTAAATAAATAAAATTAAATTGCTGAGTGTGGTGGCACACGCCTTTAATCCTAGCACTTGGGAGGCAGAGGCAGGAGGATCTTCTGTGAGTTCAAGGCCAGCCTGATCTGCAGAGTTCCAGGCCAGCTGGGGCTACAGGGAGACCCTGTCTCAAAAAGACTGACAAAAATAAACAAACAAATAAATAAATAAATAAAATTTTAAAAAATGATAGGATCAGAGGCTGGGGTGTAACTCAGTGGAACAGCACTTCGGTTTGATCTACAGTACTAAAAGAAAAGGTAGACAACTCAGCTTATCTTCAGGCAAAAAGCAGCTGGGTAAACTTTGGTTTGAGCCTACTATGACAATCAAAAAAGGCAACATAAGAAGTGGGATCCTGTTCCCTTGTAAGAAGCTATGGTGTGGGTACAGTACACTATCACAGTGGGCTCAACAAGAGTCTTTGCCAAGCCCAGAAACCCTGAGAAACAGCCCTCTCAGGCCCCTGCGTGCAGTTCTTTTGATGACGGGAGGTGAACTGGCAGATTCTGAGCATCACACCAAGAGGTCATATCTGAGGTTTCTGGAGGATCTGAGGGAAGGCACAGCACACTGAGAATGAGGTGACGCTTCCACCATAGTCCTTACAAACAGCAAGGTTGTTGCTGGCTCAAGCTTCAACTCATGTTTATTTATATATG
The DNA here is from genome assembly GCA_009823505.1 of Rhizomys pruinosus. NCBI lineage: Eukaryota > Metazoa > Chordata > Mammalia > Rodentia > Spalacidae > Rhizomys > Rhizomys pruinosus. Next base: position 887,390 of record VZQC01003121.1, on the reverse strand, counting down.
GAACCAAAGCCTCATTTTTAAAACAGTAATCTCAGTAGGAGTCTGTAACAGAGATCTATAAGGATATAAGAAACACACTGCTAACAATAGGTGCTCTGATCTGAGGCTTTCTGGTTATCTCTGGGTCGTGAGTAGACACTATTGGGTGAAAAATGAATTATTTCATTTCTTAGCACCAAGTAATAATGTTCTGAGTCCAGTTCAAGATATGAACTATTATACTTTAAAACCTCCACAGCATTGCACAACATGGGTGCACCAACCTACATGCAGACAGTACACTAAAGAGATGGCTCAGAGGTTAAAAGCACTGGCTGCTCTTGCAGAGGACCTGGTTCTAGTTCCCAGAACCCACATGTCAACTAACAACTGTCTGTAACTCCAGTTCCAGGGGATCCAATGCCTTCTTCTGACCTCTGTGGTCATTGCATGACATGGGTGCACTTACATACATGCACATGCAGGGAATACATTCATACATATAAAATATAAAATAAAAAAACCCAACAAAATACTGAAAAAGATCTCCAGGGGCTAGAGAGGTGGCTCAGCAGGTAAGAGCACTGGCTGCTCTTGCAGAGGACCCAGTTTTGATTCCCAGCACCCACAGGGTGGCTAACAACCATCTGTAACTCCAGTTCCAGGGGGATCCAATGCCCTCTTCTGATCTTCGTGGGCATTGCCCAACATAGGTGCACTTAACATACATGCAGGCAATACCTTCACACACATATAATAATAACAATAATAATCTCCAAATAATTAAACTTACCTTCTAAAGTGTTCAGATACTTTTTTACAGAGAGAAACACCTCAATTAAATTTCATACTACCTAGATTTGTGAAACTGACTTCATGTAGCAAAATGTCGCCCTTCCTGACAGCAAGGTAGGGTTATGAACACTGAACTACCTGAGATATGCAAATTACCTGCCCTCTTAAAATGGTCTATGGAACGTTTTTGTTCATTTGAATGAGCGTTTTCTTGGGAAATGTCCTTGTCTGAATGTTTCAAAGGGATCCAAGAACAGGAGGGACCACTCTGAGTGGAGCATCAAGATGGCCAGCGGCCCTGCCCTAGGCTGACTTGCCGAGGCACCTCGAGGCTCCTGGCAATTCCCCTCCCTCTTCATTGATACGTGGACACATGGCACCGCCACCTTATTCCTACTCCAGTCTCGTAGGCTGTCCTCCTCCCGTTCTTTTTCTCTTCTTCTCCTTTATATTTCTGCCTTTGTGCCTTCATTTCTTGGGTGCAGATAGGTATCATTTGTTTTTTTTTAAGATGCTAAGATATGTTTGGTAGTCTGCATAGATGTCCTTGTAAGTTACAGTGTTTATTTCTGCTTTCATTTTTGCTCAATATCTGGGCTCATCCTAGCTTGTAGGTGTGTGTTGGGGGGAAGCTGAGAACATTCTGGGGAGCCACTCTTCTACAGAGTTTAGTAACACAGATGCTAGACCACCATGAACACATGAGTACACACATGATGCTTGTACACACACAGATGCTTGTGCACATAGACATGCGCACGCACACACACACACGTTTGCACACACATACCAAATCAGCCTGCAATCTGCAGATACTTTCAGAAAGTGAAGCCTCGTTGTCTCTTCTCATATTCGTGTCTGAAATATTTACAGCTCTGGTCTGAGCTGGGGTTTGCAAGAAACATTTAGAGCTTGCTCACATTCAGAGCTTGCTCACATTCAGAGCTTGCTCACATTCAGAGCTTGCTCACATTCAGAGCTTGCTCACATTCAGAGCTTGCTCACATTCAGAGCTTGCTCACATTTAGAGCTTGCTCAGCAATGCATTTTCAATCACGTTCTATAAATGGCATGTTGGCAAATGAGCCATAGAGAACGAATAAAGAAAATGTTACTGCTTCTCCTCTACTGGCAGATTGTGGCCGTGTAAAAAGTGGAAAAAAAGGGTGATGAGGGTGGGAGGGGATCGGCAGGCAGAGAAGAGCTGTACCAGGAAGAAGCGTGCACAAAACTGATGGCCCTGGGAAAGTGCTTCAAGGCAAGAACTAAGTATTTGGGCCGATTTCTCAACCCACAAAAGATAAAATACAGGCTCTTTAAAAATATCTAACTGTGTAGGGCATGGTGGTGCACACCTTTAATCCCAGCACTCAGGAGGCAGAGGCAGAAGGATCTCTGTGAGATCTAGGCCAGCCTGGTCTATTGGTGAGTTCTAGGCCATCTGGAGCTCCAGGGAGACCCTGTCTCAAAACAAATTAAGATAAATATCTGAATGTGTGGCTTTCATGTCTACTGTCTCGGAGGTTGTTTTGTGGTTTGGGGTTTAGGAGAGTACGAAATTTGGTTAATTTTTAATTTTTAAAATTATTTCACATTTTTATTTATGTTCATGTGCCTGTGTGTGTGTGTGTGTGTGTGTGTGTGTGTGTGTCTGTATTTTTGTGCATGGATGCTTGTACCTGTGCCTGTGACAAGGCTAAAGAAGAACATGGGTGCCCTCTCTATCATTTTCTGCCTTATTCCCTTGAGATACGGGCTCTCACTGAACTTGGAACTACACTGACAACTAGCAAAGCCCAGTGACCTTCTTGCCATTATCTCCCAACTTCTCTTCCCCTAACTCCCACTAAGGCTCTTCTTGCCCCTTCTCCTCTCCCCAGTATTAGGGTTATAGGCACTTGTATGACCACACCCAACTTTTTACTTGGGTTACAGTGATTTGAACTCAGGATCTCGAGTTTGCACAGCAAAGTGTTCTTACCCATTAAGCCGTCTCCCTAGTAGTGCTGGCTTTTAAGTCACTAAAATTATGCACCATGGTAGGGGACAGAAATTGTTCCAGTGAGAGTTAGAAGATCAGACAATACAAAAATAACTGAAATCTAAATCTATAAGCATAAACAAGGGAAAGACATATCAGTTCTAAAAAGAACTGAGACACAAATTCATTCAAGTAGGAAGATCTTCACATAGGAACTTTAGTGTGTGTGTCCCAGAGGCCCAAGGGGCAAGACCAGCACTGGGGCCACATTAGGAACTGAGCAAAGTCTATGCTGCACCATGTCCTCCTTAACCTCTGTCTCCATGCCACAGAGCACCCATGCTCAGAATCTCCTTGACTGTGCACGTCCATCTCCTTACCTCACTGCAGTCACCAGCTGGGATGTGTGATGGTCTCGCTTCTTCATCTAATGGCTCGAGCACCGTCACCTCTGTGAACTCTTCCACAGACTCTTGAAACTCAGGCAAAGATCTTCGTCCATATCGCTTCCCACCTCTAACATATTTGGGCTGGGCTTCTAGTGAGCAGTCTGGACAAGGAGACAAGAGTTTCGGCCACGTTACTCAAGAACTCTCCCAAGCTGACACTGCAGGAACAGGACACAGCCTTTTACATCAGTCCCAAAATAAACACCACTATGTGCCAGCCGTGGCGGCTGTGGGTGTGGGGGAGCCATCAGGCCAGATGCAGAGGACAGTTTTTCCTTCTGAATGATTTACAGTACCCGAACATATGTATCTGCAAGTGGACAGAAATAATGATACCAGAAAGGAATTTGACTCAAAAGCACAGAGTTAAGATCAGTGAGGGCTGGGATGTAGCTCAGTTGGCAGAGTGCTTGCTGCCAATCAGAAGGCCTTGGATTTGATCCCCAGCATCCCATAAACTGGACATGGTGGTAGATGCCTGCAATCTTGCACTCAGGAAGTAGAGGCAGAAAGATCAGAAGTTCACTGTTATCCTTAGTTACATAGCGAGTTTGAGGTCAGTCTGGGCTACAGGAGACTCCCTCCAAAAAAAAAGGAGGGGATGATCCCAATATTTTCTGTTTTAGTAAGCTGGTGGTTCCCTAAGGCTGGGAATACAAAGGAAGTATAGAGAGAAAAATCTAAACCAGTCTAACCTTGTAAAAAGTCTTTGACCTAGACAGCACTGCAGAGTTAGTGCCCAGCAAATTACTGTGAAACAGCCTCCCCTCCCTCTCCTTAGTGACACCTTTGTAAACTGTTCCACTTTCTGATCTACCACACAAGCAGAGTGACACAAAAAGGAAACTGACACAGAAAATTCTAATCAATTAATGACAGCTCATTGCTTCTATAAAACCTGTCATTAAGAGCCAGGCATGGTGGCGTACGCCTTTAATGCTAGCACTTGGGAGGCAGAGGCAGGCAGATCTTTGTGAGTTCAAGGCCAACCTGATCTACAGAGCAAGTTCCAGGACAGTTGGGGCTACAGGAAGACGTGTCTCGAAAAGACCAAAACAAACAAACAAACAAACAAACAAACAAACAAACAAACCTGGCATTAAGATAAAATTAAAAGCTGTGGAATAAAATTCCAAATGGAAAACTTCATTAGGAAAAATGTGAACATTTTTTCCTCATTCATGAGCTTCACACAGTGTGTCTCAGGTTTAACACTTACCACCTTCACCACCATCACCCACCACCAAGCACCACTATGATGCGATGGCCACCACCATCACCTCCATGCTGTGTCCCAGGCAAGCTAATATGCCTCTGCTATAAGTGGCTTTAAAGCAATATAAATAAATACTTCACTCCTTTCAAATGTCATTTTAAAGTCTTTAAAAAATACCTTGGACAGTATTAGAATAAAATAGACCGTTAAAATACAAAAGACTGGCAAGGCTTTGATTTTTTGTTCCTTATTGCCTTTACAGATACACTGTCTCTCTCTGGAGGACATAACATGGGCTGTTTGAACATGACACTCAGCATATTTTGGAATTCAGTCATGCAGAGTTTTATGTGAGCTGTGTACACATATCAAGATGAGGGCAATTTGTCTGATACAAGCTGGAGGAACAAAACCCTTCTTTTGCCCTCAATGAAAGCATGATTGGCAAACTCATTCTTTAGCAGGGAGGGTGGGCGACTTTGCCATCCTTTTCCCTCATGCCCTTCCTTGGGCACAAGCTCAGATTTCATGATATTCACAGATGTGACCAGCAGCATTCTGAAAATGCTCAGGAAAGCTCAGAGTGAAGTATTTATGCCAGCTATGCGATTTCCTGAGATATTTATATCCAGCTCTTTAAAAGCCCCAGCCAAGCCATTATATTAGGTTGAGAGATTCTCTTACAGGAAGTATTTAAGCATATAAAATGTATATTGAAAATGGCATGCATATTTGAAGGTACCTTTCATCAGAAGAGAGTGTGTCAGCCTATGGGGGGTATTCAGGAGTGACACAGACACTCGAGCTCCTTGTTGGCAGCTGCCACCCACAGATGCTGGTCAGATAAGAAGCAATGCAGAACCATCCTTAATTTATTAGATGTTCTTAAATTGTAGTGGCAGACAACAGGAGACACCATGAGTGACTATAAGAGCTCGGAAAAGATGAAAATGTATAACTTTGGAAAACAGACCACAGGACCTTCCCGGTGGGAGAAGAAGGGCCACAGCTGGGGATGGGCCTGGCAAAGGAGTCTGTGGGGTCCGCTGCCCTGCTTCAGATGAGGAGAGGCTGGAGGGGGTGGAGTCATATACTTACCTGGGGGCAAAGTGCCCCCCTGGTTAATTATTATGGCCTCCCTCCATAGGGTAGGGGGCAGTGGTGAATCTAAACAGCTCGCCAAGCAGAAAAGGCGGTAGACTGTGAACCACTGTTGCAGGGTTTGGGTTACTTTATTACTTATTTTTTTTAATTGCAGAAACTTCACAATTCTTAAACTACATTTTATTATAATAACCATTTTAACACATTTTAAAGTTAGTATCTTTCACGGAATATACATACATGGCAGTCATTTTCTGGAGAAATCTTGCTAGAAAGATATTCAAAATGGATTATTAAGGTTTCCTTGTTAGTGAATTTCCCAAACCAGGTACATGACCAATAATTAAACCACCTCACCATTTAGAAGTAGTTACCTCTTAGAAGTACACTTTCACACATTACTCTTCTACTGAAAACAGCGCATCACTGAATTTGTATGAAGAGAGAAGAGATGCCTTAAGAAGTTCCAGAGAGAGCACCCATGTTCAACAGTCATTGCTATGTGTGCAGGTATCCAAGAGTCCAGAAGAGAGTAATAGATCCCAGGAGCTAGAGTGATAGGCAGTTATAAGCCACCTGACGTGGGTACTGGGAACCACACCTGGGTTCTCTGGAAGAGCAGTGAGTGCTTTTAACAGTTGAGCCCCCTCTCCAGTCCACTTTCTCCTTGCTTACCATAGCTAAAGTAAGACGTGTAAACCTGCGCCCAGAGGGAATGTTTATTTACTTTAGGAGTGTTCCCAGCCATGACAGTTGTTCTGAATTTCATTCTGGAACAATTTTACCTATGCTGGCTGAAATGGGACCGTGTGATTTACATGGCAGAGCTTCCTGGAGCACAGGTGAAGTCAGGATCCTTAAGAACAGATGTGAAACAAAGCATGAAGAACTGTCCTGGCTGCATTTAGTTTCTTGAAAGTACATTCCTGAGTCATTTTCTCTTCTTTCTCATTTTCCATTTCTCCTATCTGGCACCACGCCATAAAAATAAAAATGGGGGGTGGGGAGGAGAGACACACTGGAGAGATGACTCAATCAGTAAAGCGCTTGCTCACAAGCATGAGACCTGAATTTGGATTCGCAGTGTCCACCATAACAATCAGACATGCACCTATGACCACAGCACTACACAGATGAAAACCGGAGACCCTGAAGCAGTGCTGGCCGGGCAGCCCAGTGGGATGACGAGCTCCAGGTCCAGTGAGAGGTCCTGTCTCGAAAATAAGATGGAGAGCTACAGAAGACAACTTCTGGCCTCTACAGGAACATGTACATGCCTATGCACAGGTACATATCTGCATATCACATACTAAATAAATAAATAAATAAATACTAAGATAAGAAAATAAAAATAGGCTTCAGAGAAAAGCAGTCAAGGCTTGTGGAGTTTCAGACCCACCTTGGAAGAGTTTTGGAAGAGAAAAGCAGCCTACCTGACCAAGTTTAGAGGGTCTCGGCTTTACTCCATTAACCAAAATGTTTAGTTATAAGTAGGGGACAGCTGGGCGTGGTGGCACACCCCCTTAATCCCAGTACTCGGGAGGCAGAGGCAGGTGGATCTCTGTGAGTTCAAGGCCAGCCTGGTCTACATAGTGAGCTCCAGGCCAACTGGGACTCAAGGGAGACTGTCTCAACCCCCCCCCCAAAAAAATGTAAGGGACAAAACAGAAACCTGGATTCTGTCCTCTAAGGATGTGGAGGAAGACGTGGAGATCAAGAAGCTCTACCAAGCAGGTAAAACAAAAGATGTAATCAGGAAACTCAAAAGGGAAAGAAAACCCATTTGTTTTGCACTGAGAAGGTCAGCAAAGCCTAGATGGTTCATTCTTTTTTTTTTTTTTTAATTTATTATTTTTGTATGTGTATGAATGTACTGTCTGCATGTAGGTCTGTGCACCCATGTCGTGCAGTGCCACGGAGGTCAGAAGAGGGCGTCGGATTCCCCTGGAACTGGAGTTCTCCTGGAATTGGAGTTACAGACGGTTCTTAGCCGCCATGTGGGTGCTGGGGATCGAACCCAGGTCCTCTGTAAGAGCAGTCGGTGCTCTTAACCCCAAGGCTATCTCACCAGCCCCGATGGTTCATTCTTTACGCTGTATCTCATCTGTCTCAGGAAGAGAAGCTCTGGAGCTGTGATAATGTTCACCTCCCGGATCAGGATGAACTGCCCGGTGCTTGTATGGGATGCAACCAGAAGGCCCAGCACAGAAAGTAAAAGAAGATTGAAGCTGATGTCAGGAGAATGGCCTTCCGAGCGGGTGCAGCAGACACCCGCAGAGGACACCACACCTGCCCCTCTTCTCCCGGCATTCCTGCCAGCAGCCTGAACGAGAGAAGCCTTACTTGGTTCACTTTCACTCTCTCCTAAAACTGACCTCCACCCCTGTGTGCTGCTGGAACACTTTCTCTCCCAAATCGACTGCATGGCTGGCCAAAGGCAGAACACTGAGACCCCATGGGGAGCTGGGCTGGCTACCTAAAAGCCTAAACATTATTTATAGGGGCAAAAAAATTTCTATACAAACAAGCAGAGGACCCAAGAGCTATACCATAGCACACCACAGCACACAAAGGGAAAATTAAAGCAGACTTTCAAGATGCCTTTAGTGTGAGGTAGATTCATTTATCTCCTATGTACCGCATACCTGCCCTGGAGAGGGCATTATCTTATAGCCCATTGTGGGATAAGATGGACATTTATCATGCTTTAAATCAAACCTTTCAGGATTATCTCCAGTGATGAAGGCGGAGGCCTGATCTGTACGGTGCTGATATTCTTGCTCTGGAATTGCTTCTGCAAACCCTTGCTTTCTACTTCTCCTCCTGTACCTTTAGAAAGCTGAAAGCATCACTGCCAAAGATACCACTCCTTCCAAAGACCCCCGATAGAGGGGGGATGCTAGTTGAGGCCTTTATACTATATTTTCGTTTAGCCCACAGGATTCCTGAACTTGATTTGAAAATAATAAAGGACCAAAAATGAAATATATCCAAACCACAGGACAAATACCTCCAAGAAGCTTTCTTGGGAAAGGGCTATCATGTGACAAATGAGGACACATGGCCTGGTTACACAGCCCCGCCTCCATCACCATACACCCACCCAGCCTTACCTCAGAGTTAGAAGGGTTTGAGGGCCGGGTGTGGTAGGCGCATGCCTTTAATCCTAGCACTTGGGAGGCAGAGGCAGGCCGATCTTTGTGAGTTCAAGGCCAGCCTGGTCTACAGAGTGAGTTCCAGGCCAGCTGGGGCTACAGGGAGACCCTGTCTTGAAAAGACCAAAAACAAAAAAAGGGTTTGAGAAATTCAGGCCCAAGATTGGGTCTAAATACCAGCAAAGAATCCAAGAAATACACACACACACACACACACACACACACACACACACACACGGAGAGAGAAAGACAAAGAATCCAAGAAACACACACGCATGCACACACACACACACACACATACGGAGAGAGAGACAGAGAGACAGAGAATTAAGGGGATGGAGGTAGAGATAGAGAGACACAGAGGGAAGCAGAAGAACAGCAATAGAATCAGATAGGGGAAGGAGACTAAGATACAGAAGATGGAGAGGGCGGCAGAGGAAAGGAAGGAAGGTAGAGAGCAGTCAGGTCAGGAGAAAGGGAAAGAGCCAGGGGAGGCACGGAGCTGGAAGGGGAGAGGAGGAGAACGGCCATGGGGATGAGCAGCACGAAAGGACGACGGGGAACTTTCTGACATAACCTGACGTATCTTTTGCTTCCCAAGGGAGACATCACCAGCGAATGACCTGACCACCCAACAAACCCTCTCCGACAGCTGCCTTGCAGGGAAGGGAGACTGGCAGCTTGTTCTCCAACTCCCATCTCTCCTGGAGATTCCACCCCAGGTGCAAATTCACTGGTCTTGCTCAGGCGGTCCCTGGATGCAGTGACAGGATCGGTTTTGTTTGTTTGTTTGTTTGTTTTTGGTCTTTTCGAGCCCCAGCTGTCCTGGAACTCATTCTGTAGACCAGGCTGGCCTTGAACTCACAAAGATCTGCCTGCCTCTGCCTCCCAAGTGCTAGGATTAAAGGCGTGGGCCACCACGCCCGAGTAAGATCTGAAGAGTACTTTCTACATCAGTTCTCATCCAAGTGATGCTTCTTGCAGGAACGTGGGCTACAAACATAATTCACTGAGGCTCTGACTGGTTCTGCTGGATGTGAAGGGCTTTGAGGGGAAAGTGAGAACCCCAAGCTTGCTGACAATGGTAGATGAGGCCAGTGTGGTAACGCCCAGCCAGGGTTGATTAGGCTGATTACACAGTCTATCTCAGACTTCAGAACAGTTGAGGATTGGTCGACGGGAGAAGATCTATGGTGATAATGATTACATTACTTCCCCATCCTTTGCCTGGGAGGATTGATTGGCTGACCTGTTAGGAGGCCCAGCATCTTGAGCCACTTTGGGGAAAAAGTCAGAGACTCACATTTCACCTCACTGAATCCTCCCCATTGTTTAAAGATTAACTCAAAGCATTTTTTTTTAGGTAATTTCTTAGCACAGTTTTCACAGAGCCTTTTCTCCTATGCTGCTAGTCTAACTTATACTGTCTTCAACTTCCAATTTAATAACAGCCAAGGTCATATTTTTCTTTTTTTTTATTAATTTTATTTATTTCTGTATGTGTATGAATGTACTATCTGCATGCAAGTTTGTGCACCCGTGTCGTGCAATGCCTCGGAGGTCAGAAGAGGGCGTCGGATTCCCCTGGAACTGGAGCTCTCCTGGAATTGGAGTTTCAGACGGTTCTCGGCGGCCATGTGAGTGCTGGGGATCGAACCCGGGTCCTCTGTAAGAGCGGTCGGCGCTCTTAACCACCAGGCCATCTCTCCAGCCCCGTATCTTATTTTTAAATCCGTTCAGTAGCTGATAGACACATAGGTTGTTCCATATTGTGGCTATTTGAATATCATTGCAATAAACATAGATGTGAAGTTATTTCTTTACTTATTTCCTTTTGGGAGAATATAAACAGTGAGGTTGATGGATCGTGTAGTAGCTCTGTTTCTGTATAAATGTATTTACTTATTCTGTGTGAACGTGCGTGATGTGTATATGTTGCCTGTACCATCATGCTTGTTTGGAGGTGAGACAACAACGTTGTGGGGTCTGTTTTATCCATCTACCTTTAGGTGCGTTTGGGGATCCAACTCATGCCACTCGCTCATGTGGCAAGTGCCTTTATCATCAGAGACCTCTCACTGGCTTGGTAGCTCTGTTTTATTAGGTTTTAAGGGACTGTCAAAGTGTTTTCCATAATGGGTTTAATTTTGTTTTTATCGAAGTGAAATTTGCACAGCATGTATTCAGCTCTTTTAATTTGTGCCATTTAGTCATATGATAGCATTCACAAGAGTGCGAAGCTGTCACTGTCTCATAAAAGTACTCTATACTTCTTAAGTAATCATATATTTTCCATTCCCATCATGCTAACCTTTAATTTGCTTCCTGATTCTGTGGATTTGCCACTCCTGTAATGTCACATAAAAGGAAGCATGTACCTTTGATGACTGACTTCTTTCACTCAGCATAATGTTTTTATATTCATCCAGGCTACAGCATGTATCAGAACCTTGCTCCTTTTCATGGATCAATAATAGTCCCTTGCATAAATATGCCACATTTACACACCCATTTTCTTCCATTCATTATTATGGATAATTCTGCTATAAACATTAATATGCATATTTGATTAATGAGATCCCTTTTTTCCATGTAACTTTTTGTAAGATATCAATCATTTATTCCTAAAGATGAGAATTAGATTTCAAAGAATCAAGCTTCAATGTTAGGACTAGAATTTGAATCATGTTATGTCTATATTTGGGGGAAACTGGTATTTTCATTTTTCCATTCTGGGAACTTATTTTTATTCTATTATACTTAAGTCTGTTATATTTCAGATGAAGCTCATTTGAGCCTTTTCATGAGGATTCCTATTCTATAAACATTTGCAGCTAGTCTTGGGAAGGTGGTTGAACTGTGGGCAGTAAGAAGCCACCTGTTATTTGAGTGTCCACTGACATTCAGAATGCAGTGGGCAAGCCCGTGATCAAGTTGTCACCTGGCAGACTGTGTAATGCCTGCTGCAGGGAGCTATCCTAGAAGGGGAAGTGCAGGAAAATTGTAGCTGTTGGCACACATCTTTTGCTCTGTGTTAATGGCATTCTATGAAAGAGAAACTCAGAATGAAGCCAGTTGGTGAGAAACCTCCTGGGGCTGGTAGGACTGTTCAAGTTAGGGGGGGCAGAAGCTGCGCGGTGGCAGAGTGGGGGCCTTACTCACATCCGGGCCGGCAGGCAGTAACTGGGTATAATTGCTAATTAAGACAGTGACTTGTAGGTTAATGCCCTACATATCAACCTCTCGTTAAAGGAAGGGGCTCAAAATCAATCACTACCGCAAAACTAGTTTCTCAGGCAATGATTGGGTTTACTGAGGGAAGCAGGCAAATATACGACTTTGTTTCTATTTCTCATATCACGGGAGGGATCTCAAAAAAAAGCACAGCAGGAGCAAGAAGTGAGATGTGAGAAGACATACGGGAGTTCACAAGATCACAGAGATCCAGGGCCTTCACCTAGCGATGTGTTTACCTGGAAGGACTAATACTTGGAGTGATAATAATTAGGGGAAGGGTGAGGGTGGCTTAGAAGAAGGAAGAGGAAGTTATACTTGAGGAAAGGGGGCGGACTACGAGGAGGAAGAGGGGGGAGGGAAAGAGGAAAAAAGGAAAAAAAAAAAAAAAAAAAAAAAAAAAAGGGAAGGGGAAAAAGGAAAGGAAAAAATGACGGGGATATAAAAGATGATGTCTTACACAATTGGGGTCTATCTTTATTAATTGTTGATTTTACGTATGTCTTTAAAATAATTTGGTGAATGTTTGTGTATTGTAATAAACAAGTTTAATCATGGCAAGACAGGTCATATCACAACAGGTCTGACTCTTGTACTTACGCAACAGGCCCCGCAACTGCATTAGGGCTTTTGAACCTCACTACGGTCAGCGGTAACTCCAATCATATCTGAAATCACATCTCTAACTCATCGTACTCAGCGCTTCGCTCAGAACTGACCGGCCTTTGGACCACAGGGTATATGGTCCCCCCCCCCCCAGCCCCCCCCCCCCCGAGATAATCGCTTTGTGTGCAGTACAGAAATCACGGCGCCACGGGGCAGACACTCGGGTGCGTCGGAACCACAACCTCCAATTCGCGGAACACAACTATCCCTGCACGCAGTAGGTTTCTTGGTGTGTCCGTCGATAAAAGTCCTATAGGCTAAAAAGATGCGGCTTCGTGGCTACCCGCCCCACTCTGGCGTTTGGGGGTGTGACTTGAAGATTGGCAGTTAACCAGATTGCTTCCGGTGTCAGAGGAGATAGGACTTTGGTAACGTGGTGCCAAGCTGCTTGGAAAAGCTGGGGGGGGAAGAAGTCGTTTAGACCGGTGGGGAAAAGGGAATCCAATCCGGTCGAACCTGGCCTTACCAGTCATTTCCTGTCCGCCTTCTCTTCTGCAATGGTTACTACTGAGCAAACGCGGTGTGATGTGAAGAAGGAAAAAGAGGGGAGGTGAAAGAGGAGAAAGGGATGGAGGGGGGAGGAAGGAGGAGGGGTGGCAAAGTTTGGGTAGAGTAAGTGTCCTATTACAGGATAAGCACTCTACAGTGAAGGGTAATCGCATTCTCGTGCAACTCGGCCAACTGTGGGCGTTCTTGGGGGGTTAGAGAAAGGGTGGGAACATTCAATCACTGGTGAAGTTAAAGAGGCAATTAATATTCGTTTTCTTGATCCTGGTGTTTTACTAATGAATTTTAGAGGAAAAAAAGAAAGGGGGGGGGACCTCATAGCATTGTGTTTAGGAAGTTTCATGTGTGTGGGATTAGCTTATTAGGGCTGGACACGCTTTACAGACAGTTTCACCGGAGCCAGTATTTTCCTGGGGTTTGAAACGTCAAATAGAAGTTGCTGTTAACAGTCTCATGCTGTATTGCAAAGGGGGGAAGCGTGTCCTTTGAATGAGTATGAGCGGTACACAAATGTAATTGGAGATATAGAGGACACACATTAGAATAATGGTAAAAGATTACCGCTGGGGCGAGGAGGAAATGGGAAACAAAATAGTAGGTATGTAGCTTTTTTCACTGGGTGAGCTAGACATCTCCAAGACCAGGTGGTGTTTTTGCGGGATTTTAACAAATATTGGCACAAATAGTTGATCTTTTGCACTTAAGTGTGCCAATTAGACAGCTGTTGACCACCAACAAATAAAAAAAGTCACTACCTGAAGCAGTAACGATTGTTTGGCTGGGCTGGTAATTCTTTGTGGTGTGCTTATCGTTGACATCTGATGAGGAACGCACCGAAGTTGGGTTTTTCTTGTTCAGGTGATCAAAAAGAAGATGGATTCCTTTGATAGTTCATTGGGTGTACTGTCCGTTTCAGGAAGGAGGGGAACTGCCATAGCAGATGTCAGAAAGCCCTTGTAGGGTGCTGCCTAGTGATGCTTTCTTTAATAACAGTATTCAATAGCTTCCGGGTATTCATAGGTGGAAGTCCTTGAACTGACTATTTGGTGCAGGGGTTTTTGATAGATCCAGGTGTCTGATGGTCATCGGCTGCTCCATTGAGAGCCAGGGCTTTCGCAAGGGCAGTTGTTGTTTTTTGTTATTCCTTTTTTTTTTTTTTTTGGGGTTTTTTTTTTTTTTTTTTTTTTTTTTGAACAAGGGTCTCCCTTTAGCCCACCTGTCCTGGAACTACCGATCTGTAAGACCGGGTTGTCCTTTGAACTCACAAAGATCCACCGTGCCGTCTGACACTAGTCCCAAGAGAATGCTAGGATTAGGACTCGGTGCCGGCACCAGCGCCCTGAGCCGCTAAACAAGCAGATATGTCTATAAAGAGGAGGAATGTAATATGTTCCTTTCCGTGCAAGGGTGTGTATCTTGGCACCTTTGTCAAATATTGGGTAGCTGAAATGGTGAATGGTATTCATTTTGGTGTGGGCTATTGCTATTGTGTGCCAGTGTAGTCTACAGGTCACTATTGTGGTTGTGCCAGTACCAATACTATTTTGGTGACAATAGGGGCGGCTGTTATAAGATAGTTATGAGGAACTGGTAATGAAATCCCGCCGCATTGACGTTTGTGCTTCAGATTGGTTTGTATTGTAGATCCCCATAATGGAGAATTTATAAATGTAAGATGTAGTGTTTGTTTTTATTTGCTGTGTACATTGATCCGGGGAATTTTTTTTATTGGGATTGCACTGAAGTGTTGACAATTGGGCTATGGGTTGTATAGACATATCATTTTCACAAATAAGATGATGCGTACCAAGTGCTATGACAATGAGAGGTTTTCTATCTCCTTGTGTCTCCTCTTTCCCTTAGCTTCAAATGATTTGGATTTATGAGAGAAGCTATTAAATAGTATTGTGGTTACTATTAAAGCATTCCCAGGAAATAATAAAAAAAGTATCTTAGAATACTATATGGTAGATAATCGGTTGATACATAAAATTAAGCGGCATGTGGAGTCAATTCCCCTAAAGACTGTCTCTGATTCCTTGTGTATTAAAGGTATATCACGGTTATGTTTTACATCATTTTGCAGTTTTGTCCCACTGGCCACTTAAAAGTTTGTAGACGGGTGCGGATTGGGTGTTGCGCTGGGGTTACCACCTTTTTCTGAAAGGGTTTGCGCACTTATGGGACAGTGGCGGAATAAGGAGACAGAACGGGTCAAAGGTATTTTCAATATCGGGGGGGTTGGTTTGGTGTGTTTTTGGGTTGTTGTGTTTGTGGGGGTCTTGTGACGCCCATGGTCCTCAGAGGAAAACAAGGCCGGTATCCCCCGCTATCCTGAGGCCGTCGCGTGGCTGAAAATAGCCTTCGTTCTATCCCCTCATAGCGAGCCAGCTCAGGGCCTTCGACCAAAGATAAGGGCCGGCGTCAAATTCTTTATTCTCATAATCGTGCCTTCTATAAGTATAAACATTGGGGTTACCATATTTCTGGTCTAACTTTCTATTTATGCATCTCTCGCGCGTTTGCCGGCGAAAATGTACTTCCTAATTATCAACCAGGACAGTCCTGGCTCTTCCACCGCCCCTCCTAAGGCCTGCTTTCCCTGTGGCCGCTTGTTGAAGATACTAATTCACCTTTCGAACAGTGCTGAATTGGGGGGTGTGAATTGTTGCAGGTGATAAAGCCCTTAATTACACTGAGGTAGGATTCCCTCCCCATCAGTTCGCCCGTAGTAAGAATTTATCATTAAATGTGGTGGATTTGTGTACCAACAGCACTTTCCAGCTGGTCTAATATAAAAACGTGATCATGTGGAATTTGGGGGTATGTGCGATAATACAAATGACCATTTGTGCTAAGGGTAGGCGCATTTCTTTGAAATTGCCTTCCTATATTGGCACCTCCCTCGAACAGATCTGATAGCGAATCAGGAACCGTTACCAATATGGAGGATAAAAAATTCTATTTATTGGTACTATGGGTGATCTGAATGGTGATTTTGCCCGATATTTGTGGTGTATGTCGAAATTTGGATGTCGTATTCATTAGGGAAGATAGAATGGGCCGATACTCAGATATATAATTCTTAAGTTTGGTATGTTATCGTCGTTCGTTATTTGGGTCTTAGTAAGAATAAAACGGCACTCAAACAAAAGAAAATATCAAAGAGTGGTATGATCTATCCTCTCTAATCTATAATGAATAATTTCAAGATAGGTAATTCCATTGAATAGAACTCTTCATTGAAAGGGTCTGGTAGATTCTGCTGTATCTATCTAGACCTGGACATTTTTTACCTGGGATAAGGGATAGGCA
This sequence comes from Rhizomys pruinosus, assembly GCA_009823505.1. NCBI lineage: Eukaryota > Metazoa > Chordata > Mammalia > Rodentia > Spalacidae > Rhizomys > Rhizomys pruinosus. Next base: position 870,989 of record VZQC01003121.1, on the reverse strand, counting down.
TATTGTATATGGACGGATTCATGCCCTATATTTGAGACGTTTTTTCGATTCATGATTCTTTTACAAAAAAGGTTCTTACAAAAGGGCAGATGATGTATGTGGAATTCGATGAAACAGTTGGGTGAACGTCGACTGTTGTCAAGTCCAGAATGTCCGGCCAGGACGAACCATTTTCCACTGGGCTGTTTGATAGTGTACCAAGAAGGGTCCAATCTATAGTTTTCTTGCATCAACATATGAATATATATATATATACTTGAATAGATATAAACGTATATCACACCTAGAACAAGTAAACTGATATCAAATCTATGACACAAACGGTCATTGCCATGAGTCATATGTATCAGATTTGGACATTTTGGCTGTTTTAAAAAAATGATATAGTTCTGACTAAAGATATGCCTACAGACCCGCCACCGCGGGAAGATACCGAGGTATTACAAAGATCTAAAATAGTGGTGTAGGTTAAGGGATTCAGAGCCTGTATAAAAGGGGAGTGTAGTAGATTATTGAGTAAGGGCACAGTGTGCTGTTCAGTGAAAGGTGGTAGATAGTTTAGATGTTGTCTCAATTTTGCCCGGGTGAGCAGGACGGGATCGATGTGCTTTAGTGCTGGCGGATCCGAGCAAATAAAGGATAGGCCATTTGCATTGTTTGCGTGTGGTTCTGGGAACTTTGTACTTTCTCTTAGCATGAATCTTCTGGTTCAGTAAACAATCAGTTAACTGCAATTTGTGCTGGATGCCGAGCTTTCGTACCGAATGCATAGATCTCCATTGGTTTAGAGAACCAATTTTTTAACGTTTCTCTGTGTCACTGGTGGTTGGTTGGAGGGGCAGTTGTGGGGGGGTTAGATTGGTGTCCAAGTTGCCTTTACTTTGTGAAGAGGAGCTCAGTGACATGGCTTGTGCATTAGCGGAGAGCTGTGGGTAGGAGGATCTTTGAGAATATAGGTAAGAAAGAATACCCCATGAGAGTGTAAAAATGTGCGTTGTGTGTCGGAGTGGGTAAGCAATCAGTTTTGTATCTTTGATCAGGGTTCATCCATACTGGCTGTTCCAGAGTGTGTGATAAAAGATATAACATTCCCACCAGCCATGGAGGAGTGTTCCCCTTTTCCCTACAACCTCGTGCTAAGAAAGTTGGAATCATAATTGTTTGGCTGATCTAGCACAGATCGATAAACAGAGTGAAATTATTATATGCTTAAAAAAAAACTGATGATTTGATAATTTGCATTGCCGTAGTGGAAAAGCAGTGATTTGATGCATATTTTAAGAATGTTCTGCAGTCGAAGGGGCTTTGTTTCCAGTTACCGCCTTTGTAGAAGTCTCATGCTCGGCGGTCGGTTTACTCCATCGTTTGAGTGAGGGTCCATGGTTGAGTTTTGTATTAAGCTAAGTAGATGATGATTAAAAGACTTAAAAAAAAGAGAGAAAGTTGAATTTAGCGAGATACATTCGGTGGAAGGATAGTTCATTGAAAAGGGTAGGGAGGGGGGGGGAAGTAAGAAGGACGTGAGTCCTAAAAGGGAGAGTACTCATTTTAGATTTAAAATAAATTTAAAATTTGGAGTAGTTTATAGATCAAGAAGTGTCTATGTCTGCGAGATCGGTGGGCTGGGATGATAGTAAAGTGAATGGCGAAGAAAAGGGGGGGGGGGAGGGGGAGAGGGGAAAAAAGAAAAAAGAAAGAAAGGAAAGAAAAAAAGAAAAAGAAGAGAAGGAAAAAAAAAAGAGAAGAAGAAAGGAAAAGAGAAAAAAGAAAAAAGAAGGGGAAAAGAAAGAAAAAAAAAAAGCAAGGGGGAAAGAGGAGGGGGAAAAAAGGGAAAGAAAAGAAAAGAAAGAAAAAAAAAAAAAAAAGAAAAGAAAAGAAAAGGGGGAAAAGAAGAAAAAAGCGAAAAGGAGGGGAGAGGAAAGGAGGAAGAGAAAAGAAGAAAAAAGAGGAAAAAAAAAAAAAGGGGAGAAAAGAAAAAAAAAAGAAAAAAAAAAAAAGAATAGGAAAGAAAAAAAAAGAAAGAGGAAAAAAGAAAAAAGAAAGAAAAAAAGAAAAAAAAAAAAGAGAAAAGAAAAGAAAAGAAAAGAGGGAAAAAAGAAGGAAAAAAAAAAAAAGAAAAAGGGAGAAAAAAGAGAAAAAAAAAGGAAGGGGATAGAAAAGGGGAGAAAAAAAGAAAAAAAAAAAGAAAAGGGAAAAAAGGGGAAGAAGGGGGAAAGAAGATAAAAAAGAGGGGGAGGGTAAAAAAAAAAAGAAAGAAAAAAAGAAAGGGAAAAAAAAAAAAAAAAAAAAGGAAAAAAAAAAAAAAAGAAGGGAAGGAAAAAAAAAAAGAGAAGAAAAAAAAAAGGGAAGAGAAAAAAAAGAGAGAGAGAAAAAAAAAAGAAAGAAGAAGAAAAAAAGGGAAAAGGGAAAAAAGAAAGAAAAAAAAAGAAAGAAGAAGAAGAAGAAGAGAGAAAAAGAAAAAAAAAAAAAAGGGGGGGGGGAGGAAAAAAAAGAAAAAGGAAGAAAAAAAGGGAAAGAAAAAGGGAAAAAAGAAAAAGAGAAGGGAAAGAGAAAAAGGGGAAGAAAAAAAGAAGGGGAAAGGAGAAAAAAGAAAGAAAAAAAAGAAAGAAAAGAGGAAGGAAAAAAAAGGAAAAAAAAAAAGAAGTAAAAAAAAAAGAAGAAGGCAAAGGAAGGGAGAAAAGAAAAAAAAAGAAAAAAGGGAAAAAAGGGGAGAAGAAGGAGGAAAGAGGAAGAAAGGGAAGAAAAAGAAGAAGAAAAGGAAGGGAAAAAAAAAAAGGAAAAAAAAAGGGGGAAGAAAGGGGAAAAAAGGGAGGGGGGAGGAAGAAAAAAAGGGAAAACCCGACCCAAAAGAAGAAGAAAAAGGAAAAAAAAAAAAGGGAAAAAGGAAGAAAGGGGAAAGGGGAGGGGAAGAGAGGAAGAGGGAGGGAAAGAAAGAAAAAGAAGGGGAAGGAAAAGAAGGGGAAGCAAGAGAGGAGGGGAGGGGAAAGAGAGGGAGGAGGGAAGAGGAATTTGGTAGAGAAGGAAAAAAAGGGAAAAAAAGGGGTAGGGAAAGGGAAAAGGGGGGGGAGGGAGAGAAAAGGAAAAGAGGGGGAGAAAAAAGGGGGGGGGGGGGAAAAGAAAGGCAAGAGGAAGGAAAAGGAGAGATAAATAAAACATAGATGATATGAAAGAAAAAAAGAAAAAAAAAAAAAAAAAAGGGGAGGGGGGGGGAGAAGGGGAAGAAAAAGGGAGGAGGGAGAAGGTGAGAAAAATGATAAAAAAAATAGTAGGGGGGAAGAAGGAAGGGAAAGGAAGAAAAGGGGAAAGGAAGAGAAGGAGAGAAGAGGGGAGAGGGGAAGAGAAGAGAAGAAGAAGAAAAAAAGCGGAAGAAGGAGGAAATGAGAAGAGGGGAAAAGTGAGAGAAGAGAAGTAGGAAGGCGAGATGAAAGAAGAGGGTAAGGAGAAAGGGGAACGTAAACGGAGGGAGGAAGGAGGGAGAGGCAGAAAAAAAGGGCAGACAAGGGGAGAAAGACAAAGGGAGGAAAAAGAGGGTGGGAAAAAAAAAAAAGAAAGAAAAAAATATATACAACGGACGAATAGGTGGAAGAGGTGGTGAATAGAGTGGTAAAGGGCAGAGACAGCGGCATACCAAAATTAGACAGGTCAAGTAATTGCACGGACCAAATAAAAGTTAACAGGACATACCGTGGATGAAAAGTTCCACATGGATCTCGACCCACAGCTGCGCATGCACGGGTCTGCGTACTCTGCGTAGGGCGGGGGGCAGTGGTCTGTGTAGTGGGCATGTTGAGAAAACACCAGTCCAGAAACTTGATAGAACGAAAAGAGATGTTATAGTTGAGCATTATGATGAAACGTTACCGGAAGCCTTAGAGGCCAATGGGCCCTGGGGGGTCCGGGCGTCCCTACGCGGCGGGACCACACCGAGAAGGCCGTGATCAGCCGCTCACCACATAGACACAACAGAGTTACGGGAACCCACAGCGTGGTCTAACTCACGGGCCTGTCCCCTACTACGACCGATCACGTCCCATCGAGCACACCCAACAACCGCGACGACCCCAAACCTTGCCACGATCTGCAAGTCATCCGGAACGACGCTCCGAGGGGGGAGACCAACCATGTACACAACCACCGCAGGATGTTAGGTAGGCTGTGGTGCTGAAATCTCGTGTGTGTGTGTGTAGGTGTGCGGCAGATCTTCATTCAATACCTTGTGCGCATCTGTCTCCTAACTCCCTGGGAGACAGACACAGGTAGGACAGGTCCGACCAGGGGCCTGGCATGACTGCATAATATGCGTAGCTGTGTGTTTTCAGGTTTATCTACTTGTGGGGTACTGGATCTGCTGTTGGTGATATTTGATGGGTTTTCTTTTACATACAGTTATAATATATACACCCTGAATCGTTCTTACTGTTTCATGCCTGCTGTTGTAGATAAGTGCAAGAATCTCATGACATTACGAAGCGTTGAGAAAGGTTGTGTGTACATAGTAACTTCACGGACCTTTGTGATCATAGATCCTACGACCTCAAGGCGATTCGAGATGCAACTACTAGACGGTAGGGGTTGGTTGTGAGTCTTTTATATCACTGGTTCTTCGTTCTGAAGCTCGGTGACTACCAAACTTTACGGGGGTAAGGGTCGGCCAACAGGGGGTTAGGCCAGCAGTTGGGGTCGCAAGGGACACCTTGAAAAAGGGGCGACAGATGGTTCAATAGACCGTTGTGGGCGAGAAACATACTGAACCGAGGTCGACGCAAGAAAACCAACTAAACGTTAAGTCGCATTTTGGGGGGTTGTTGTCTTGAGAATTCCTGTTAAGAGGACCCCTCACTTTTTTCCACTCTTCCTTTCGCGGGTAATGCAAATGACAGGGTCGACCATTTAATCGAGTGGGTGAAGTCACGGGCACCCTGTTGACATTAGGGATAGGATAGAATGCGGCAAGAAGGTGGGGCTCTCCGGTGATGACGACGGTGGCCAGTGGTGGTCATACAAGCCTGAGGACGTACACAACCGAACGCAGGGGCGAATTTGTCCCTGCGCATCGTGTCCATGAGACGTACCAACCGTCCCACTTGGCGGAGCGTGACCGAAGATCCCACTGGCCCTTCAGACAGCCTGTTTAGGAATGGTGCACATGGAATGGCACCCGAACAACAGAGGCATCACAGGAGGCCGAGGAAGTGACGTGGTGGGAGCCACAAGCAGGATGGGCAACTCAAACGAAGTGGAACGCAGGCCCGTGAATACCATAAGGGCGAGACCTTGTCCAGAGGTACCACCTCTCTACGGTCGTCCATCCCCCTTGCAGCCTTGATGTCCTCCTCGCTTTCGCTCCCAACTGTTGGATTGTTTTTCTTACTGTACTACTTCATTTTCTTACCAATAATGGCCAGGTATACATACAGTTTATAGGATAAACCATTAAACATACTCAAGCTCAACTAACTCAATGCTTTTATTTTCTTCTTACGACCGCCCTCCGGCTGGAGATGCATCCCTGTGTAACAACCCCCGTGGCTCTGGGTTCATCCCCTACACCACAAAAGGATTAACCGAAAATACGATCAGGTAGCAGTCAATCCATATTGGGGACCTTGTGAATGAAAACGCTAATGAGTAACGTTTGACGTTGGCTATTTGCGTGTTCCTTGTGAATACTAGAACCGATAAGATTGCCCCCCATCGTTGATTGACGCCATATGACCAGGCGCCTTGGGGCACCCACTCGCTTTTCGCCTGCCCTCCTCCCACCTTCCTTTTTTCTTTCCCCCGTTTTTTTCCTGTGTCTGTTCTGTTTCTTTCGTTTGAATGTGGGGTCCATGTATCACCCAAGGCCCCTGGATCATGACACCATCATGGTCAGGGTACCATACATACAGAGTGAGCTCAATTCTACGCCTAATAACATACCATAGTGTCTCCATCCCAAAACATGTACAATCGTCTTTATATTTTTTTTTGGTCGGTCTGCCCCAACCAGGGGTACGATCTATGTCCAGGCACCACACTCCTAGAACAGCACATCCTGGTGGCCAGGAGCCCCCGTAAAGCCACGCCAAACACGATCCCACGACAATAGGCATCGCCGAAGTGAACCCAACTCCAGGCCTACACTCTGTCTTGTCGGGGCGGTTTTGCCCATGATACCGTGTACTTGTGGTGTAGACTTTGTTGACACACAACGACCATCTGGTTGGTCTGGTGCTATACCGACCGTTTTGGTTGTGTAGCTTGAGATCCCAAATGACCGAAGGCTGGGTGTGGTTGTGCTTTTTTCGACCACGTGCTCTGTCTGTCGCGAGTAGTGGCGGTGCTTCTTCGCCCGACCCGTGTCCAGTTGGTATGACCTGACGCCAACTGACTGTCGATGTCGGTGGCTTTGACTTTGCCATGACGCAGTCTGTGGTGGGCACTAGTTCCTGTCCTAGGTTCCTGTGGTTGGATTGTTGCCACTACCTGACCGGGTGGTGGGCGTTGTGCCACCGCCCCCATCGTCAAGTGATTGATTTTTCCAGGACCGGTGCGGTGGTGAGCGTGGTGGCGAGGACATGAGCGGCTGATGAGGTTCTGTGGAACAAACGCGGTGGGTCGCGGGGGCACAACGCAACAAGTGAACGCACTATGGCAGAGGATTGGCACCAGGCCCGGGTGGTGTGGAAGTTGCGAGTCTTGTGTGTGTTTAGTTTAGTACAGGTGAGCTTAATGGTCGCATAGGTGACCGATGCGCACGAGAGAATAGGTTAACGGCACCGGTGGGTGCAGTGTAATCAAAAAGATAGAAGTGGAGTATGGATTCCCGTCCATAAACTTTGGGGTATGTCACAGACAAAGATGGGTGGGAGATGATCGAAACATATGCAGTGATGGTGACAAAAAAGCGCCAGTGAGGGAGAGCATCATTAATACCGATCTAGGGAGCGTTAGGCAGAGCAATGGGACGAGGGAAGGCACCAGACACACAAGGCGCGAATAAGGGGAAGACCCTCTGTCAAAAATAAACCAAGAAAAAAGATTTCAATAGTTACGCTTGATTTTGCCATTTCAATGTGAGCTAGGTAGTTAAAAGTTTGCATGTGTATATTAGTAGGCAGTTGGTACTAAAAAGGATTTAGATATAGTTTAGGTAAGGATGTGTATGTAGTTAGGACCCTGCTATATGGTTTCTTTGTGATATAAATAGCACTTTCAGACAGTCCAATGAAGATGTTGATCTCACAGGCATTGGATGCAAGCTACTGTGGGGGTAGATGGGGACTGTCCTCTGAAGAGCGCCGTGCTCCTAACGGATGACTCCAGGCTCCTGTCGACTGTATGATGGTTTTGTGTTGAGGGTGGGGGGTTTTTGTTATTTTCATGATAGGGTGTTGGTTTACTAGAGGACCAGGGATGTTATGAGCGTTTCAACGCACGTCACGGCCACTACCGCGTTGGACCCGGGGCCCGAAACTCACCAGTAGACCTTGAGGCCTCCTTAAGACATCGCAGACATGCGAGTGCTATGCCTCAGGGGGAAGCACGGACAAGCCAACCGCAAGATTGTGCTCGGGTGGGATTGGTAACAGGATGGAGGTACGTATATTACTTGCTGCAGTTCATTGTGCAGATGATGGATTCAGTCTGCCAGTTGGCAGAGCTTTTGTCACTGTGCGAGCTAGCCCTTTGGATAATAAGCGATAGGCGAATTGAGGGTTGATTTGATATCGGTGGTTTCGGTGTGGGGAGAGAGGTAAGGGGGGCAGCGACTCGGTGTCGGAGTGGGTGATTCATTTATTTTATAGATTGGGGTGTGTTGCGTGTGGGTTACTCGTATCCAACAGGTCCACGGCTCTGCACCCAGGTCCATGTAATTATGCTCGTAATGACCAGAGGGGACCCAGGGAGTAACTACAAAACGGAATCCACCAGGCGCCCCCGACCCCCAGCTGCCTCTAGAAATAATAAAAGACCCTATTGCGCCGCACCCCGACATATTCTATAAAGGGTGTAACACTAGCATCTCTACGAGTCCCATGATAGGGAGTACGCAAGAGTGTCAAGACAACCTCCTCAGAAGGTGCGGGGAGCAAGTTTGAGGTCCTGGTGAGCCGAAAGGAGAGCGAGGTGGGCGAGGGTGAGGAGCGGTGAAACGGGGGGGTAAAGAATGAAAGAAACGAAGGGAACACCTGAAGGAGGGCGCATGAGTGCAGATAATGCAAGCCAAAAGGCACCCGGGAGGCGTTTGAAGGAGGGCTCGATCCGGTTCAAAGCAGCACGTCTCTGATCGTAAGATTAAGGGTTAAGCTGGTTCGTGACGGCGTTGGTAACTTGGCCCAGCGATGGTGTCGTCACACTGTGTGAGGACACGGCTGTATGCTTATTTTCAACCCGTTTACTCCTCGGGATACGAGGAGGTCGGAAGCCAATATAACAGAGAAATACGGCGTGGTTGATTTAAGTGTTTTTTTCTTTTCCTTTGGCTCCCCCCTTGTCAACAACTGTGGCGCGGGTGCGGGACGATCAGCTAGGGCTTGAAAGTATGCGATATGTGCTTAAGTCTAAGGTACGTAGAGTGATATATCGATTTAATAACGGCGGCCTTGTATTTCGGGCTGGCATTGTTGTTGGGATGTATGGGTGATTCGTCGGAAGGCGATACGCTGCAAATATTCAGTTGCCGCGCGATAGCGGGAGCACTTAGCCCTGTTGTAAACGCGACTTCCATACACTGCTCAGAAGGCAACCACGCCCAGTTTTCGGCGCCCGGGCAACCCATACTGAATCTCGCTGACGTGCCGATGAAAACCGCAATATCCATAACAACGTGTCACAGCCGTGCACGTGTGTCTTTGGGATGCGCGGAGTGCACTGTTCGTCGCTGACTGAGCGTGTAGGATCGCGTCGCCGGAGCAGCTGCCCAGACATCATCTCACATTGGGAAAAAAAAATGACAAAGTGCGGTTATAAGAAAGTAAACAGAAAAAAAGATGCATTCATAATGAGCCGCAAACTCACCCCGCTAGTGCAACGCTTGGGAACCCACCATGGAGAACAGAACAATGTGCAAGCCGAAGGCGTGCGAAACAGCGCCTTGACATACGTGGTGACGGGACCTGTTGAAACACCAAATCTAACAAAGTCGGTTATGTAAGAGGCGCACAGGGGGTGCACTCGCACCCCACAATTCCACGCGCCGTATCCTAAACGGCCACCCCAAACTACTCAAAACACGTCAAACCGATCTTTGCAACCCCGCTGCCTTTTCCCCACAGCGGCGTTCCGCCCAGTGGCAGGAGGTTCCCTGCGAAATTCTCCAAATGTAAAGCCATCAATAACGATTTCAAGTTCCACCCCAGTCCACCTGCTACGCCCCACCATAAAGCTCGTCCCTCTTGTTCGCGGATCTGCAACCCCAACACCACTCCCTATGCCCCCCCACCCCCCACGCTGACCGTATCGCTTCCGTGGTCCACGCAATTCACCACACTACACAGTGGGTTGTGGTGGACAAAGAGGAGTCACTACTCAACACAAAAACCTACGCCACCATATCCGCTCCACATCTCACAGCCACGGTGAACCGATCCATGGGCATTCGACCCAAGTGAACTTGCATTGACTAAACTCGGGTGAAGTCCCAGGAAAGAAGGACGAGTACGTGGTTTCTCCAACGGGCTCTCGTAACCTCTACGCAGTGAGGCAGGGTGGTCCGGCAATCAAGTAGAGGGGATACCCACTAAACGTTTTCCCACAGCTGTTCGATGCCCATGCATCCCTAAAAGCGCAGGCCAGATCTATCTGCCTTCCGGATTGAGCAGAAGTGTCGCACACCCACCCAACTGCATAGCGAACGCGGAAAGGCCAGCCCCCCCGAGGGGCACACCAAGGTGGTTCAGACCCACCTCCCATCCATAATACCTCACCCATGAATAGTTATGACGCAATAAGGTGTTATCCTTGCGTGCCCAGTGCCGGACAAATCCGAAATGGCGTCACCCTCATGAATCTTGCGAAAGTAGGACCGGCGCGAAGGCACATAACAAGACACTCACCAGCCCTCACGCTCCAAGTAACACAGTGGAGATTGTTATGGTGGGCCGGCGGTCTCTGTTGTCCTTACTATACGCATTCCACATTTGTCCCTTGCATACAATGCTAGCAAGACTTCCTCTCAAATCTTGTCTCTCATTGGTGTGGATGGGCCCCCCGATGAATACGTGGTGGCTTTGATGGCAGGTCAGAACCAAGAGAATCGCGATACGTTGACAGCCGAAGGCAGCGGAATCCGAGTTACAACAAGGCTTTAAGCGCGTGGGAGAACCCGCCTGTTCCTCGTAGTGCAAGACAATTAAATTTCCAACGGGGATGAGACGACCGGGGGCCGAGACAGAGATCAATGCACAAGAACCACACAACACTTCGGAGGGGCACACCTGAGCAATCCAAGCCAGTGTGTACCCCCATAGTCCCGGCCCTGGGCCCTTCCCACAGCTCTGTGCATATTCACCTATGCCGAAAAGACCATCAATCTCTCTCATCAAAACAGGAACTATACATTGACACCCGTCTTACCTTAATTAGGTCACCCCCTTTTCCCAGACGCCTCACCCCATCAAGAGAACAAGCAAGGGGCCAGAGCTTTGTCCCCAAGCCCTTTAGACCCCGAACTTGTGCGAAAGGCCAGAAGGCAGCAGATATTTGTGGTTTTCAAGACTTCAAACTCACACTTTTGTCTCATACGCGGAGCATCCAGGCCACTGTACTAAAGAGGAGACCCCTTCTCAAAAAGATAAATATAAAATTAAATCAATATATTGGAAGGTACATTGGAAGTCTAGAGTAAATTAAAGTCGGGCAAGCACCCCGTGAATTCCTCAGAACCAATCACAGTGAATTTTCGGGCTAATAGGAACATCCTGAACTTTGCCCATGAGACCCGCCCGTTGGGGTCGGGTACGGCAGGTCGGGAAAAAAAATGGTCCCCTCGGATTAGGAGTAATGGAGAAGTGTTTTCAGTGGCGAGGAGAGATAACTGGAAAAAAAACGAGGGAACGTGGACGTAAACATTTCTGTAGTTTTTGGAATTTTGAGGGGGAGGGTACCGGCAAGGCCGGATGGAGCTTAACAGGACAACGGGCTTCAGAGTGGTGTGCGTTCCTGAGTGCACACTGTTCTCAGCTTGTTTATTTTTGTTTTTTTTGTTTCCAGGATTTTTGTGAACAAGTCGCACGCTGTAGCCACCTGTCGCGGGAAAGAACTCAAATGGTAGACCCAAGGCTTGCTATTGAGACGTTCACGAAAGATCCGCTGACTCTCTGTACTCCCAATGCAGGCTGGACGATAACATATCGCCCGATCTCAAACCAGGATTCTAGCTTGTAAAGTCATATGTTTTGTGCGCTTGGCAAACGGTGCATTTTCTTGGAACCTTTGGACAAGTAACCAAACAGTGTGGTTAGCAGTCGGTGGTTCTGGGAAGGGAAAAAGCATCAGAAATAGAGTGGAAACACGGACAAAACAAGAAAGAAAGGAAATATACTATTCTCATTGAAACAAAATCAAGGAAGAAGCATGACAGTGCAGGCGCTGGGACGGGATAGCAGGGTCCAGCCGTCCTGTCACCCACCCCCCGAGAACCAAAAAAATAGAGACTGTAGNCCCTCTTTATGCCTCCATTTGTCCTTCAATGAGATGGCAGAGCTCTCTCTGGCCCTAAATGGTGTGGTCCATGATTTAAGGGATACTCAGCCTCATGACAGGAGAGATGGGGTGAACTCGGGGAGGCTCCTGATACTCTAGACATGAACCCTGACCCTCCTCCTCTTTCTCCCCAGCTAAAACCAGTCAGTTTGAGTAGGCAGACAAGTCAGATTGACAGTGAAGAGAAATATCAGTGGAAAGTACTTGATACCCACACACATCTGGAGGGGCCAGGGAGCCCAAGGCTAAAGACAGGAAAGCTGAGATGCTCAGAACAAAGCTTGGAGCAGGGGAGCCGCAGGGAGCAGGGGAGCCGTGGGGAGCAGGGGAGCCGCGGGGAGCAGGGGAGCCGCGGGGATCACGGGAGCCGTAGGGAGCACGAGAGCCGTGGGGAGCAGGGGAGCCACGGGGAGCAGGGGAGCCGGGGGGAGCAAGGGCAGCCGTGGGGGCAGCACGGGAGCCGGCGAGAGCAGGGAGCCGCGGGGAGCAGGGCGAGCCGTGGGGGGAGCAGGAGCCGGGGGGAGCAGGGAGCCGTGTGGGAGCACGGGAGCCGCGGGGAGCGGGGGAGCCGCGGGGAGCAGGGAGAGTCCGCGGGGAGCAGGGAGCGCGGGAAGCAGGGGAGCCACGCGGGAGACAGGTGAGGCCGCGGGGAGCAGGAGCCGTGGGAGCAGGGAGCCGCGGGGGATGCAGGGGGAGCCGATGGGGAGCCAGGGGGAGCCGCTGTGGCGAGCACTCGGGTCAAGGCCGCGGGGGCAGGCGGAGCCGGTGCGGGGAGCAGGGGAGCCAGTGTGGAGCACGGGGAGCCGGGGAGCAGGGGAGCCGGGGGGAGCAGGGGAGCCGTGGGGAGCACGGGAGCCGCGGGGAGCACGGGAGCCGCGGGGAGCACGGGAGCCGCGGGGAGCAGGGGAGCCGCGGGGAGCACGGGAGCCGCGGGGAGCAGGGGAGCCGCGGGGAGCACGGGAGCCGCGGGGAGCACGGGAGCCGCGGGGAGCAGGGGAGCCGCGGGGAGCACGGGAGCCGTGGGGAGCAGGGGAGCCGCGGGGAGCACGGGAGCCGCGGGGAGCACGGGAGCCGCGGGGAGCAGGGGAGCCGTGGGGAGCAGGGAGCCGTGGGGAGCAGGGGAGCCGCGGGGAGCAGGGGAGCCGCGGGGAGCGGGGGAGCCGCGGGGAGCAGGGGAGCCGCGGGGAGCACGGGAGCCGCGGGGAGCACGGGAGCCGTGGGGAGCAGGGGAGCCGTGGGGAGCAGGGAGCCGTGGGGAGCAGGGAGCCGTGGGGAGCAGGGGAGCCGCGGGGAGCAGGGGAGCCGCGGGGAGCAGGGGAGCCAAGGGGGGGGAAGGGGAGCCGTGGGGAGCAGGGAGCCGTGGGGAGCAGGGAGCCGTGGGGAGCAGGGGAGCCACGGGGAGCAGGGAGCCGCGCTGCACGGAGCCGTATGGGCACGGGAGAGCCGTGGGGAGCAAGGGAGCCGTGGGGGAAGGGGAGCCGTGGGGAGCAGGGGAGCCGTGGGGAGCGGGGGAGCCGCGGGGAGCAGGGGAGCCAAGGGGGGGGAAGGGGAGCCGTGGGGAGCAGGGGAGCCGTGGGGAGCAGGGGAGCCACGGGGAGCAGGGGAGCAGGGAGCCGGGGCTAGGCAGGGGAGCCGCGGGGAGCAGGGGAGCCAAGGGGGGGGAAGGGGAGCCGTGGGGAGCAGGGAGCCGGTGTGGGAGCAGGGGTGTAGCTCACGGGGAGCAGTCGGGAAGCAGGGGGAGCCGCTGGGAGCAGGGAGCCGGCGGGACGCCAGGGGAGCCAAGGGGGGGGAAGGGGAGCCGTAGGGAGCACGAGAGCCGTGGGGAGCAGGGGAGCCGTGGGGAGCAGGGGAGCCGCGGGGATCACGGGAGCCGTAGGGAGCACGAGAGCCGTGGGGAGCAGGGGAGCCGTAGGGAGCACGGGAGCCGTAGGAGGTGACTCAGGCTGGTAGGTAAAACATGGCCCAGGCACAAGCTCCATTCTAGACTTCATCCCTTCATCCAGGATACACATCAGCAGCATCACTGAAACACTGCATGAAATGCTTTCCACAAGGACATTGCTGCTGCATCCCACAGATCTGGGGGCAGTTCTATTACATGATGAAATGATAAAAAATGCCTTCTGTGTGTGGAGTTGGAAGACTGGTCCAAGTGACCACCGCTGCCTCCACAGTACCATGGGGGCACTCGTACTGAGGAAGCTCCATCTACAGCTAGCTTTGTCAGCTTGACTCTGGCAGTTCTCAAGCTCAACCAGCTCCTGTGAAGCACGTCCTATTGTTGGGTTCCAGTAGGCTGCAGCTACAGGGGCAGCCTCCCCAGGTGCCGTCACCATAAACCTACATCTTCATGATGACAATTTTCTGGCAGATGACAGTACAGGATTTCAGGAAAGGATGGTTAAAGGGTCATGTGGTCTAGGAGGAAGCCTGCACTTTCCAAATCCACATGAAACCACACAGGACACTGAATTTATGGGGGTTTTTTGTTGTTGTTGTTGTTTTTTGTTTTTGTTTTTGTTTTTGGTCTTTTCAAGACAGGGTCTCCCTGTAGCCCCAGCTGTCCTTGAACTCACTCTGTAGACCAGGCTGGCCTTGAACTCACAAAGATTCACCTGCCTCTGCCTCCCAAGTGCTAGGATTAAAAACATGCACCACCATGCCCGGCCTGAATTTATGTTTAAATTGTCCGTGCTCACTTTAGTTAAAATCTACCACTCTATTCATGGTCCCTAGATCTTGTGTGATTATTATCAAGATGACCAACTTTTAGAAAATATTTTATTATTTTTATTTTATTTTATTTTTTGGGGTTTTTTTTTTTTTTTTTTTTTTTTTTTCTTGAAACAGGGTCTCCCTTTAGTCCAGCTTGGCCTGGGAGCTCTCTCTGTAGACCAGCTAGCGCTGAACTCACCAGAGATTCCACCTGCCTCTGCCTCCCAAGATGCTGGGATTATAGGTGGCACCACCACACCCGGCTAATTATTATTTTAATGTATATGACTGTTATGCTGGCATGCTTATATACAGTAAATGTGTGTCATACAATGCCCACGGAGGTCAGAAGAGGGTGCTGGAGCCCCTGGAACTGGAGTTACAGATAGTTGTTAGCCATAATATGGGTGCTGTGAATTGAACCTGGGTCCTCTGCAAGAGCACTCCCTGCTCTTAACCACTAAGCCATCTCTCTAGTCCCAAGTTGACCAACTTTTCTTTCTTGATTCAATCAGCATACGTATATTGAAATGTGCCCCATAAATATAATTATTTAATCATAAAGATTTTTCCATAGTGAAATACTAATAAAATGTAAGATCCGACAAGTAACAAAAGTCTATGTTCCAGCTGGGGTCACCTATGGAAATTCTACTATAGTTCTAAAATAGAGAATGTAAGAACCCCCCCCCCCCCCGCCCCTCACTGGGAGCTTCGAGAGAGCCCTAGCAAGCTCTGGGCTCGAGAACAGCCTTCCCGAGAGTAGCCACCATCAGCAAAAAGGGGGAAACTCAAGAGCACAAAACACTGCTGAGAGCAATGCTCAGACACACGGCCCAATCTGGAACACTCCAGAACTTCATTGAAGACCTAGATCACCAATGAGGACAAGAAATGAGCTCCTACCTGTGTCCACGTTAACAGGCCACACAGCAGCCACAAAATACCAATGATTTCTGCTCACCGTCCTCAAACTGACTAGTTTTGAGCTCTTTGAGAATCGAGTTAAAGTTTATACACTGAGAATCGAGTAGGATGTAACACTCGAATTTAGTGGAGTGTACAACCAAATGGTCGTAGAAATGTTCACACCCGGAGCTCCATCAAGACAGAGATAAGCTGAACATCAGAAGATACAGAATGCTCATACAGCCATGGAACTACCTCATCATGTCAAGATGGCCCATAAAAGCACAGAATGCTCACACAGCCATGGAACTACCATCAGAAGATACAGAATGCTCACATTAAGTCATGCGAGACTTACCATTCAAAAGACACAGAAATGCTCCACAAGGCCATGAGCACCTTCGCCAAGCCAAACACTCACCCCACATACATGTAAGAGACTCAACAAAGAACGATGCTACTCCACATGACAGCCTCGAGAGTACCATCAGAAGATACAGAATGCTCATACAGCCATGGAACTACCTCAAAGATACAGAATGCTCATACAGCCATGGAACTACCATCAGCAAGATACAGAATGCTCAACAGCCATGGAGCTACCATCACAAGATACAGAATGCTCATACAGCCATGGAACTACCGTCAGAAGATACAGAATGCTCATACAGCCATGGAACTACCTAGAAATACAGAATGCTCATACAGCCATGGAACTACCATCAGAAGATACAGAATGCTCATACAGCCATGGAGCTACCATCACAAGATACAGAATGCTCACACAGCCATGGAGCTACCATCACAAGATACAGAATGCTCACACAGCCATGGAGCTACCATCACAAGATACAGAATGCTCATACAGCCATGGAACTACCATCACAAGATACAGAATGCTCACACAGCCATGGAGCTACCATCACAAGATACAGAATGCTCATACAATCATGAAACTACCATCACAAGATACAGAATTACATCATCCTCAAAATTTCCTTGTACCCCCTTTATAATCAGCCCTTCCCTAGCCCAAGACAACCAAATTATTTTATAAAACTCTGTACTTTAGTACAAATTTCTATACTTTAGACCTCCCTTCAAATAGTCACTATATTTCATTGATTCTAAGACACACAGACACACACAATACCATTGCCAGATTTGAACTCACTGAAATTAAAATGTTTTATCATCAATAGCATTTTATATTATATTTGAAAACAAATCTCCATTTAGAGATACATAAATATATTTCTTACAAAGTATGGCACTTTAAAAAAAAGCAACAAAGCATCGTACTAAGTCTTACTTCATGAGTTACTAAATATTTACTAAGTGCTAAGTATTCTTCTAGGTGCTAGAAATGCAGATGAATTGCAGGCTCTTTGAGAGCTATTACTTGTGAGTGGGAGACAGACAGACAATATCATAATATCATGTGGTCATGTCTATAAACAGAGGGTTATCTACTCACTAGACTAGATAGAATTATTCCTGGTTGGCCACATTTCTTCTTTCAGGAAAAATTTTCCCCAAACCATACACTAGCAAATACACCAGAAGTAAGGACAAAGGAGCTACCATTTCTTCACTCTGCTCACTCCAAGAATGAATTATTGGCACAGCACCTAACCTGGCCTAGGAATAATCCAATTATTTCCCCATAATATGCTGCTACAATAAAGAAGACTTGTTTTAGCAGTCAACAGCTGCAAGGCTTTTATGATAATATCAAAAGAGAAGTCTCTGGACATAACGATTCAGTCCACGAAGAGCAGATATCTCAAATCCTTTGCAGACATGCTTTGAGGTCCGCACATTTTTCCCTACAAAACTTTCCTCACTTTTTTGGGGTGGGGCAGTGCTGGGGATTGAACCCAGGGCATTGTGCATGCCAGGCAAGCACTCTACCACTGAGCTATATCCCCAGCCCTTCCCTGGAAACATTTTAAAAGGAGAATATAGAGAGGAAATGTCAGTGTCCTTACCTGATTCTTGAAAGTGCTCTTCACTGGAGAAAGTTCTAGACAGGATAAGGATTAATGCTTCTTTGAATTGGTCAAAATGTACCTAAAAATAATTAAAAATAAATTAGAAACCTTTCCCGCAGTCCTAAGACTACAAATCCATCCACAAGGCATCAGAGCTCTTCGTGCCCACCCTGACGGCCTCTCAGTAAGTTGTCCCCCACAGCTGTCCCCTTTTCTTCTTTTCTCTAAAGCACAGAGCAAAAATTTAACATCCAGTACCATGAGGATACTAGTGCTTATATCAATATGAATATTTCTTTAACCCCTAAGGAAAAAAATTGTAAAAAAAAAAACAAAAAACAAAAAACCCCTAAGGAAAAAAATTGTAAAACCTTCTTTATAAACTCAGGAAAAGATATGTTTTGAACTCTCAGCTCAGCTCCTTTTATTTTTTGAACGCGATCAGAAGAGAAAGATGTTAGATCAAACAGTAGGAAAAACTTTCCAAGTTAAGGACCCATTGTCATGGCCTCCACAGATGGCTTCATCTCTTAGATATTCTAGAGGGGAGTAAGCCCTCTGTGAGGATGACTTCAAGATAGTCTTTCCTGAGGTGAGTATACAATATTTATCTCCCAAGGCCCCTATGAATATCTAAACAAGCAGAAATCAATAGCAAACACAGAGAACAGAAGAAACCCAAGAATTTTCATGATTTCATAAACATGTAATTGCCTTGGAGGGAATCTTGAGTTTTATTTAAGGAAATGCACTTCAGAAGTGCTTAAAGAGGTAAAGACGTTCTTTATAGCAAGTATATTCCTCGACAGCTTTAGTTTCTGTGATCTCAGATGGCATTTCGTTTTTTTTTGGTCCCCCGGCTCTCAGATGGCATTTCTATTCACTATAATTCTGGTTTGGTTGTGTGGTACTTAACTGCCCAGAATCCTATAAGTAATATGAAATGAAATGTTGACAAATATGACAAATATGCAATTTGTATCCCTATTGGGGCTCTTTGAATATCATTTAAAATCACTGTGTCCGCATTGTAAAGTAAGGCTATTAGTCCTCAAAAGCTGAATCACTGCTTCTATTTTTCCAAAAGATGATACGATGCTTCCAACCCACCATGGAAATAGAGTGGCCAAAAGTACTGAGGCAGCTTTGAAAAAAAGAAAAGAAAAAAAGAAAATCACTGTGTCCAACCTTTTGGCACTGTGACCCAGGAGCTGTCATTGATAACACTCATGCTAGAGCCACACAATCCAACTGCGAAAAACAAAACAAACAACAATAATTGCAAAAACTCAAAATAAAACAAACTGATGAAAAAAACTCATAATATTTTAAATAAGTTTATGGCTTTGTATTGGGCCAGATTCATTTCTATCCTAAGCCGCCTGAGGCTAGCTGGGCATGCCTGGCTAGAGGGTTAATAGAGGACAAAAACAATTCCAAATTCAATTTGGAAAATAAGCAAACTGTATTAGTTATCTAAACAATAGAAAAAGATCACACAATGCCTTATCTGCAAAGATCAAAGTAAAGGACAATAATCCATCTTGATCATATATCATAAAACTGGATTTGTGAGGCAGGCTTGGTGGTTACATCTTCTAATTCCAACTACTATGAGGCCAAGGCAGTAGGGTCATAAATACAAGGCCTGCCTGTGTGAAAGAGTGAGTCTCAGGGCAGCCTGAGCAACTTAGTATGACCCTATTTCAAACAGATAGATAGCATGAGCCTATTATATAGACAGACAGACAGATAGATATAGATATAGATAAATATAGATAGATAGTGAGACCCTATTTCAGATAGATAGATAGATAGATAGATAGATAGATAGATAGATAGGATAAAGAGGGCTAGAGATATAGCTCAGTGGTAGAACACTTAATTGCCATGTCCAAGGTCTTAGACTCAATCTCTACAACTTAAAAAACAAGCAAAACTCACACACACACACACAAAAAAAAAAGGCCAGGTGTGGTGGCACACGCCTTTAATCCTAGCACTTGGGAGGCAGAGGCAGGCGGATCTTTGTGAGTTCAAGGCCAGCTTGGTCTACAGAGTGAGTCCAGGACAGCTAGGACTACAGGGAGACCTTGTCTTGAAAAGACCAAAAAAAAAAAAAAAGCAAAACTGTATTTAGTTATAATTTGCCACATTCTTCCAAAGTATGTGTGAACTCTACTACATTAGCTTTGATTCATCTGTTCTCAAAAACCATCTTCTTTTTAGAGATTTTTACATTTTTATTTACTTTTATCTATGTGTATGTGGCTTGTACCTGGCATGTCTATGTGTGTACCATGTGCATACAGATGCCCATAGAGGTCAAAATAGGTCACTGGATCTCCTGGAGACAGAGTTACAGGCAACTTTAAGTTGCTTAGTATGGATGCTGGGAATTGAACTTTGTTCCTCTACAAGAGCTTTTAACCACTGAGCCACCTCTCTAGATCCTATATTCCTTTAGATCATGTGGGCTTTATTTAATATTTACAAACTGTCTATATTTAAGAGGAGTAACTTGATGGATACATACATAAACTGAAAAAATCAACACAATGAAGAGATTTAACACATTCATCATCTCATAGGTACATTTAGCCTGCATATGTTGAGAATACTTAGGCAAATATTGAGAACTTAGCATATTTCAAGTAAGATAGTCTTTCAAAATCAATATAACAAAAGTAGCCACAGCAGAAGTCTGGCCAGGGAGACAGGATGGTCCATGGAATGGTTAAACAGTTGCAAAAATGTAACCTTTGCTAATTAGGGTTTCATAGTTAACAAATCATCTTAAAACCTCAGGATAGGGGCTGGAGAGATAGCCTAGCGGTTGAGAGCGTCGACCGCTCTTGCAGAGGACCCGGGTTCGATCCCCAGCACCCACATGGCGGCTGAGAGCCATCTGAAACTCCAATTCCAGGAGAACTCCAGTTCCAGGGGAATCTGACACCCTCTTCCGACCTCCGCAGCATTGCATGACGCGGGTGCACAGACTTGCATGCAGACAGTACATTCATACACATACAGAAAAACAAAACAAAACAAAACAAAAAAAACTTCAGGATAGCCTGGTATGGTGGCACACGCCTTTGATCCTAGCACTTGGGAGGCAGAGGCAGGCAGATCTTTGTGAGTTCAAGCCCAGCCTGGTCTACAGAGTGAGTTCCAGGACAGCTGGGGCTACAGGGAGACCCTGTCTCGAAAAGAACAAAACAAAACAAAACAAAACAAAACAAAACAAAACAAAACAAAACAAAACCTCAGGATAAAGCAGCACACAGCCCAGGCTTCAAAAATAGGCTTCAGGGGCTGGAGAGACGACCTAGCGGTTAAGAGCGCCGACTGCTCTTGCAGAGGACCCGGGTTCGAGCCACAGCACCCACATGGCAGCTGAGAACCGTCTTTAACTCCAGTTCCAGGGGAATCTGACACCCTCTTCTGACCTCCGCAGCATTGCACGACACGGATGCACAAACCTACATGCAGACAGTACATTCATACACATACTAAAAAAAAAGAAAGAAAAAAAAAAGAAATAGGCTTCAGGCAGGTGTGGTGTTGCCAGGTGAAGTGGTTCACAGGGACAAGTGACCTTCTCCATCAGCCAGGAGCTCAGTCAACCTGACAGCTATCTCCTAGTGCCTAGAATAATTTCTTCTTCTCAGGACAGGGTGGCTGTGAGGTACAGGCAGGCTCCAGAGACAGCTGCTCACTTCCCACTGTGAACTGGCTAGTCTGAGCTTTAGTTTGCTGATATGTAACAATGGGGGCTATATAGCAAATGACATGGATAATTCATTCGACAAATATGTATTGAGCAGATGCTATGTGTAAGATAAGCTCTGGTGATACAGAAGGGATGAGCAAAACATTCACTGTCTTCATGGAGTGTAAACTCAAAGGAAATGTCACAGGATGACAGGCAGGTACTGTGCTAAGAACATTGCATACATTGATGATTTTAATAGAACCACCTCCCTAAGCAGTGCTAGGGAAGTAAAATGAAATTATATAAAATGTCTAGAACATTCTGGGACTTACTAAGTCCCCACAAACTGTACTTAGTATTAATACGTATAATATGGGATAACTGCTCCCACAACTTTTACAGAGAAACAGGGCCATCTTTTGAGCACAGCAGCTGACTATGGATAGAGACAGACAAACTCTAGGAGGGCAGGGTAACATTGTGGAGATCCCAGGACCAGTGTCCTCCCAAGACCTGCGGTGTTGCCAAGAATCAGAGAAACTGAGCTTATTCACTATGTGTGGAGACGCCAACCTTTTTTTAAAATTATTTTTATTTTATATGCATGAGTGTTTTTCCTGCATGTCTGTTAAGTGCCTCTGTGCATGCAGTCCCTGCAGAGGCCAAAACAGGGTGTCAGATCCCTGGAAATGGAGTTAAGGACCCTTGTTAGTAGCCATGTGGGTGCTGGCAACCAAACCTGCAAGAACCACCCGCGCTCTTAACTGCTGAGCCATCTCTTTAGCCCCAAGACCCCAACTCTTGAGTTTCCTGACTCAAGCTAGTCACAGAAGGTCCTGAATGAAGCCTGTCTGCAGTTCCTGCAGTGATGAGCCAAACAGGAAGAGATCCCCTTCAAAAGGGAGGCATTTGCCGTGTGGTGGCGCACGCCTTTAATCCTAGCACTTGGGAGGCAGAGGCAGGCGGATCTTTGTGAGTTCAAGGCCAGCCTGGTCTACAGAGCGAGTTCCAGGACAGCTGGGACTAAAAGGGAGACTCTGTCTCAAAAAAAAAAAAAAAGTTATGGAGGTCATGCTGGGGTTGCTAGCTTCACAGCCTTGGTTCTCTAGCATGCAGTAGATGGTAGGGAAACGGGCAGTGGGGTGACGGGTTGTGCCTAGAGCCCAAGCACTCTTGCCATGAGAAACACAACCCAAACACAGTATCTCTCTGCTCTTATTCCACAGCTTTCTCTTTTTCTTTTTCTTTTTTTTTTTGTCTTTTCGAGATAGGGTCTCCCTCTAGCCCCAGCTGTCCTGGAACTCACTCTGTAGACCAGGCTGGCCTTGAACTCACAAAGATCCGCCTGCCTCTGTCTCCCAAGTGCTAGGATTAAAGGCATGTGCCACCACGCCCGGCCATTCCACAGCTTTTTCATAATACCTTCTTGCTGTGGCTCACCCCCCTGCAGACCACCAGAAGCCAAAGACAGTGCCCCTCCAAGGTAAGGACAAGAGGCAACTACTGATTATCCAGCCTCCTCCAAACACAAATCATGGATGACGCTTTTACACTAAAAAGAGAGAGCAAAAAACCCACCTATTTTAATAACTCTAACCTATTTTTAAAAGATGAAATATGGGGCTGGAGAGATGGCGTAGCGGTTAAGAGCACCAACTGCTCTTGCAGAGGACCCGGGTTCGACCAGCACCCACATGGCACCTGAGAACTGTTTTTAACTCAAGTTACAGGGGAATCCGAACACCCTCTTTCTGACCTCCNAGCCAAACTGGTTTCTTTTTAAACAGGTTGCTGTAAAGACCTCAAAACCACTGGTCAAAGACTCCAGGTTTAAAAGGTTTACTAATTCTCACCAATCTCTTCTTTATTAATATTACTGCAAAATGCAGTTAGGCTGTATAAGTGAAAGCACTTGATAAAATAGATATCTCGGGGCCGGAGAGATGGCTCAGCGGTTAAGAGCACCGACTGCTCTTGCAGAGGACCTGGGTTCTATTCCCAGCACCCACATGGCGGCTAAGAACTGTCTTAACTCCAGTTCCAGGGAAATCTGATGCCCTCTTCTGACCTCCACAGCATTGCACGACCTGGGTGCACCTACTTACATGAAGACAGTACACTCATACACATTAAAAAAAAAAAAAAAGAAAAAAAGATGATGGCTCCAAGAAGGCATGAGCCTGGCTCCTGGACACATCTTAGCAGTGACCACGTTACCTGGGGACCAAGCCTTCTGATGGGGCTCTTCCACACCTAGCAATTCTGACCCAGTTTTGATTAACCTCAGGAAACCCCCCACTTCTTCAAGTCAAACTCCAGGCTTCACACAGAGCCACCAGGACCCAGTGAACACCAGGTGGGAGGCAGCAGCAGGGACAGGAGAACTCTAACTTGAGACACCTGACCTCTACTCTCAAGGACTTTATCAACTAGAACACATAGTGGAATGTGGAAGAGAGGAAAGTGTATTAGTAACGACAAGATAGAATCTAGTGAGTACCTTGAAAGAGACAAAGTGAGCTGGCAGGGGCTCTGATAGGTCAGCATGTCCTGCTTGGCCAGTGGTAAGGGAAACAGGGACCCATTTGTGACCTTAACTTCTCTAAGATATTCACAGGCACAGTTAAAAGTTTCCAAAATGGACACCCGGGGCAGAAAATCAGTCTCATTTGAGAAGAAAAGCATCTGAGTATGAGCCAGGAAGTTCTTCATAACCTAATAATATCTATCTAGTTTACCTCCTCCTTCAAACAAACAAACAAATCTTAAAACTTAAACATCACTCATCATAACAATTGGCACAGCTTCAAGTCTTATACTGATCTTTATTTCCTCCTCACAGGGTCCTGGGGATTTAATTTAAGCAGCAGTAAATGCCACATATCTGATTCAAGGAGACGTCTAAGGGAGCCAGGTGACTGCCATTTCCCATCAGTGCTCATGAATACTAATGTGGCAAAAAGGCCCTTAGGGCTCAACCCAGAACCAAAATGCTGATAAATGGCCCGTTATTAAGAATCACATAAAAGTAGGTTCACCTGTTTAGTAACTATAAGTTTTAGTACCACTGTTCCCTTTCAAGGGAGCTTTATTATTGTATTTTTTTAAAAAATATATATATAAATAAAATAAAAACCTTAATGAATAAATATACAAGACAGCTAAATCTCACAGGGCAAGGAGCTTCCGGGATGCACGTGCCCTGCTTGGTACTTACTCATTTCAATAAGAATTGTTGCCATTCATTTCACAAGCATCCTCCATCTATGTGCAAAGGGCAGTTTTCAGCAATGGGGAAATTACATGACTGACTAAAAACACACATGACATTTAAACTAAATTAATAGGAAAACTAGTCTAATTTTTTGTCATATGTCACCACTGCTTGATTGAAATTACCTCATTACTATTCCCTACCACATTCTGTACAAATGCTTTTTTAAGGAACACGAATTGTCTTTCTGAAAGAGTTTAAGTACCACACAAGAGACGAATGCTATTTCAGACCACATGCGCGCGCGCGCGCACACACACACACACACCAGGAAGAACAAAGATTCTAACATTGCACATAGTCATCCTGTGCAATCACAGAGATCAAATGCATACAGTTTCTACATGTGCACAGCAGTACTCCAAACAGACCCAGCGTGAAAGAATTCACACTAATGTTTAACAAAGCGAGCTTATTAAAAAAGATAAAGGTCTTTGTAGCTGTCATTAAATTTAGTTCATTTCTATCTGCTAATATAAAAGGAAATCAGTGAGAGTTGAGATGGTATAGAAACAAGGACTCGGAGAGATGGCCTAGCTGTTAGGAGTGCCAACCACTCTTACAGAGGACCCGGGTTTGATCCCCAGCACCCACACGGTGGCCAAGAACCGTCTGTAACTCCAATTCCAGGAGAACTCCAGTTCCAGGGGAATCCGACACCCTCTTCTGACCTCCGCGGCATTGCACGACATGGGTGCACAAATCTGCATGCAGACAGTACATTCATACACATATGAAATAAATTAAAAAAAAAAAAGAAACATGGACTCACTGGAAAATAATATGTATAGTATTATGCAGAGAAAAACTTCAGAGATTTAAAAAACAGATGCATTTTACCATAAAAGACCCAGTTATGAAATATTTTATTCTTTTGTGTGTGTGTGTGTGTGTGTGTGTGTGTGTATGAATGTACTGTCTGCATATAGGTCTGTGCACCCATGTTGGGGCAATGCTGAGAGGAGGTCAGATTCCCCTGGCACTGGAGTCAAAGATGGTTCTCAGCGCCATGTGGGTGCCGGGGATCGAACCCGGGTCCTCTGCAAGAGCAGTCAGTGCTCTTAACCGCTAGGCCATCTCTCCAGCCCTGAAATGTTTTATTCTAAATAAAGCATTTAGATTGTTATAGCTGAGCAGTCATTTACTGCAGAGGAAAGACCATTTTAAAGGTGGGTTTGGTTTTTTTTTTTTGGTCTTTTCGAGACAGGGTCTCCCTGTAGCCCCAGCTGTCCTGGAACTCACTCTGTAGACCAGGCTGGCCTTGAACTCACAAAGATCCACCTGCCTCTGCCTCCCGAGTGCTAGGATTAAAGGCGTGCGCCACCAAGCCCGGCTTAAAGGTAGGGTTTTTTTTTTTTGGTCTTTTCGAGACAGGGTCTCCCTGTAGCCCCAGCTGTCCTGGAACTCACTCTGTAGACCAGGCTGGCCTTGAACTCACAAAGATCCACCTGCCTCTGCCTCCCGAGTGCTAGGATTAAAGGCGTGCGCCACCACGCCCGGCTTTAAGGTAGGTTTTTTTTTTTTGGTCTTTTCGAGACAGGGTCTCCCTGTAGCCCCAGCTGGCCTGGAACTCGCTCTGTAGACCAGGCTGGCCTTGAACTCACAAAGATCCACCTGCCTCTGCCTCCCGAGTGCTAGGATTAAAGGCGTGCGCCACCACGCCCGGCTTTAAAGGTAGGTTTTTAAAACCTTTGGCAACTATATGAACTGATACTTCAAGAGCAGTCTAAGGAGCCCTGCCTAAACATAGAAATGGATACAAATTGCCACCACACAAAAAAAGCATCTAGAAAATTCATTCTCTAGTCTCACAAGCTTTCTTAGAAAATCCCTACGAGGAAGTCACTATTTATTAAAGACACATTCTTGTTGCAGGTTGAGAAGAACAAATAGTGAGATATGGCTGGGGACTGTTTCTCTGACTTTGTGATAAGCCTTTGGTTCCAATCTCATTAACTCTCATCACAATCTTATGAGGAAGCTATTATCAGCCCCATTCTACAGATGAAGAAACTGAAGTTCAAAGTTCAAAGATGACGTGGTGGAAAAGGCTAAGAGCCAGTACTTGAATCCAGGTCTGATGTCAGATGCTATATACGCCATCTCCATTTCTGGTGGTAGTGGTGATGATGATGGTGCTGTTGGGAGCGAGTGTGGAAAATGAGATTCATGTTTACATACTGGGCGCCAAAGAAATTGTGGAGCCATGTACTCAAATGCAGGGGCTGGTGACTTGGGTATCCCACCCGGAATTGACTCAAATGAGTCACCTGACTTTGAAGAAGCCTTACCAGGTTCTAGGATTCTTTCACATACTGATGAGCCTTGATGACTAATAACAGTGATGAACAATGAAGGACAAGAAGTTCTCCTTGGCAGACAAGATGTGACTCATGAAAGTATCAGAGAATACTGCAAATCTAATGAGCTTTCCTGACCACATCGTCTCAGGCAGGGGAGTCAGCATTACTACAGTAAGGCAGACAAAAGAGAAGAGGCATTCTGCATTTGGGGAGGCTTTGGACTGTGAAAAAACAGTTGCCCCTCTGCATCTGTTTCG
This sequence comes from Rhizomys pruinosus, assembly GCA_009823505.1. NCBI lineage: Eukaryota > Metazoa > Chordata > Mammalia > Rodentia > Spalacidae > Rhizomys > Rhizomys pruinosus. Next base: position 844,134 of record VZQC01003121.1, on the reverse strand, counting down.
GGTCACACTAAATACTTTAAGAGAAGAAGTAGCCAGGCCAGGTGGCACATGCCTTTAATCCCATCCCATCATTTGGAAGACAGAGGCAAACAGATCTCTGTGAGATTAAAGCCAGCCTGGTCTATGTAGTAAGTGCCAGGCCAGCTGGGGTTACAGGGAGACCCTGTCTCAAAAAAAACAAGTAAACAAACAAAAAACAAAACAAAAACAAAACAAAGAGACTTAAGGAGTCACAGTACTGAAAATGCAAGTTCATTTTGCACTGAGTTTGACAAGAAAACATGAACACAGCATAGAAGAGAGTCGAGCAGCCTTTCTAGAGAAACATCAGGTCTCTTCATGATCAGGTCTCTTCACAGAGCCCTATGAGACTCCTTTAAGTAAGAGCAGGATGACTTACCTAGAGTCATAAAACCAATAAGGAATCAGTAGTAATGACAGTCCTCACCAGTACAGGTTAAACTCAGATGAGCTATATAAAAAAAGTTCCCAGCATTCCTGCCATAGGTTTGAAGGACTTCAGCTCAATGATAGTGTGTGACTGCAGGGTTATAAATAGGCAGGATGTGATGATCAAGTGTAATTGCACACACTGTGAACAAATCCAAATAATCACCACCAGAAAATATGTCTCCATTTCAGATTTGCTCTTTAAATGATGAAATATAGGTAAGAGAAAGAAACCTTTTTAAAAGCTTTTAATGAAAACAAAGAGACAAATCTACCACTCGAACTTACTCCTGACATTTATAAAAGAACCCCAAACATCCCGTCTTCAAAACAAAACAAACAAACATAAATGGGTCGAAGCCTTCCCAAACCTGATTGCTTGAGTTTGATCCCCAGAACCCACATGGTAGAAGAAACGACTCCCCAAGTTGCCCTCCAACTCCTCCTGTGCCATGTCATGCACACACAAAATAAATAAATGAAAATGTAAAACACAAATGTAAACAAAACCAATTTATAAGATAACTATGATTAACAATGATTAAGTAGATATTTCAAAATGCTAATAGGAAGGATTTTTAATGCTCCCAAAACAAGGAAATGCCAATTACCCTGGTTTGAACCACAATGCATTACATGGATGTATTGATTACCATTCGACAGTCTGACCCTTAAGTATGCACAGTTACTATGTTTCATTTAAAAATCATGGTAATTTCTTATAACTTACAATTTTATAACTTATGATCTCTATTCAACAGAGTATCATAAAGGTGATAGTACAGAATTTTTCCAGTAAATTCTAAGAAATTGTTTTTCTTTACAAGTTAAAATTATAAACTTAGAGACAGCCTCACAGCATATGGCCAAGTTCATGAGATCAACTGAGAATAATTCAGTTTCATAAAAATGCAAATTTAACAGTAGTGTATTAATTCATGCCAACCCTGCTCTCAAGACAGTCACCAGGGAACCTCCCACGTGAAATCAACATGCAGACATCTATTTAACTGTATCACTGGCTCACTAAGTAAATATCACACTATAGACCACTTAGGTATTCATTATTCAGGCAAAGAGCAAACAGAAAAAGCAGGCTGAGGGTGTCGGCCCATTGTCAGACTGTTAACAAATCAATCTGTAACTGTTCCCCTGGTTTAAGTCTACCAAATGAGGGCAAAGATGTGTAACATCTGGAGAGCAAACTGTCAGTCAGCTGCTGGGTGCAATCTGTCTGCAGCAGAGGGTCTTCATTTATGCTGAGCCTAAGAGACACTCTCTAGAAGACCAGCAGTCCCAGCATGGATACTTGCACGTTCAGAAGCATAAAGATGGCTAAGGCCTGGGATCCCCACAAACCAAAGGCTTGGGACCTCAAGAACTGGAAGGCCTGGAATCCCCAAGGACCACACTGGGAAATGTCACTCTTGTCCTCCACTGTGCCTGAAATAGAGGCAGAGCTCAGAAACCTTGAGGTGCACTTTTTAGTGGGGACACTCCTGTCTTCACTGCCTTTAATGCTACATTTTTACCATATATAGTCACAAACATCTACTCATCCTCAAAGTAATCAAGGCTAGCCCCAGTTTTTGCAGTAAATGTAAATTTCTTTACTTGTGAGCCATTTGACACTACATGATGTTAAGCTACTCCCAGCACACATTACTCCCCCCACCACACCTTGCCTACAGCATCGTTGGTACATTCATTTCAGGGTAAAGGCTACTCCTGTCTCTTTCAGGTCACACACAGTCAACAACTTGTATTAGCTAACCTACCCATCTCGTCAGTTAAAAGGCAGTGAAAAAGACATGGAGAAAAGGAAGCGCAGTCACCAGAATAAAGATGAGCTTCAGGACTGCTTCCTCAGCCTGCACCACGTGACAGAAACCACTGTATACAAAGTATCAGCAACAGACCACAACGCAGCTCAGAAGCAGCACCTCTCTCCTTTTCCCCACACCATAATCAACAGCAAACATGGTACACAGCCTTATAAATGATGCTGCTGATTCAGATCAGGGGCCCTGAGGGCAATCTCAAACTCTAACAAACGAAACATCCCTCCCTGCCCCCACCAGCGTAGGGGAGAGAGGAGTCCTTCTACCCTCTTTCTTGTGTCTGTGACTAGATCTAAAGGGAACACATGACTATTTGCTGTCGAATGTAGTTCACATTGCATGTAGACACCTCACCACTGGAAGCTGGTCCTGCTGGACTGCAGATAATTTGGGCTATGTTTACTTACTCTTTGCCTTCTTATTTCCTGGATGGAAGATTTAATCTTTACCCCAAAATGACCCGCACAAGAAGTAGGTTTTTTTTTTTTTTTTTTTTCTTTTCGAGACAGGGTCTCCCTGTAGCCCAGGCTGTCCTGGAACTCACTCTGTAGACCAGGCTGGCCTTGAACTCACAAAGATCCGCCTGCCTCTGCCTCCCAAGTGCTAGGATTAAAGGCGTGCGCCACCACGCTTGGCTAAGAAGTAGGTTTTTAGTCCTAGCACTTGGGAGGCAGAGGCAGGTGGATCTTTGTGAGTTCAAGGCCAGCCTGGTCTACAGAGTGAGTTCCAGGACAGCCGGGGCTACAGGGAGACCCTGTCTCGAAAAGACAAAAAAAATAAATAAATAAAAGTCATGACAGACTCCATTTTTCCTTAGAAGGACAGTTTTCTTCCTGTCTTTTCCTTCTCTTCCATGGAAATCTCACCCCTCCCTTTTCTGTCCCAGTGACCCACAAGTAACAAGGAAATATGTTGGGGAACAGCCCCTTTCTCTGTTGCCTACGATGATGCTCAGTGTACAACTTAATTCCAGAGTACAGACTAAGTTTAGCAGGCCCTTGTCACCTGAGCAAAATGCACCATTACATATGCCCAGCATGTTCTTTTCCATGGTAAGGGCCAGGTTGCAAGACAGAGGTTGCAACACCTGTGTCTTGCCACCCCCCCAGCACCCCAACAGAAACTGCACCCCACTTCCCCATACCTTACCCTGCCCAAGAGGTTGTCCTGAAGCAGCGTCTGTTGCAGCACCGGGGCCACGTCCTCCAAGCTCAGCACATGGCAGAGGTCGGTGAGCTCCTCCTGACCCAGAGACCCGGTTCCCAGGGTGTCAAAACTGTCAAACAGCTCCTTGAGTCGGGCCTCATGCTGGTCCTGCTCCACCTCATCCATCCCATAGCCCACAGCGCTCACCTGTGCAGGGCAGAGAGGACAGATGGGGGGCAGGCCACTTCTGGACACATTCACCTCCCCTGGACCCAGTAGCCATTTGGGATGCTCTGCATGTGAATGTTTCCCACAGCAAGGCCCTGCACACACACACACACACACACACACACACATTTGTACCAGGGGCACGCATGAAAGATGGGCTCACAATAGAGGTAACATTAATAGCATAAAGGGACCATAGGAGGCAAAGAGATTTCTTCCTCTCCTGCCTGGTCCTTGAGCAGACGACCGGTATATCATACTGAAGCCCGAGAGTGTTTTCCCCCAACAGCCCCTCTGGTCAGGGCTCAGGAAAGTGAAAGGTTAGAGCCAGTCCAGCCAGGTGAACTAACGGTTACTTATCAAGCAACCACAGGGTCAGAGTTTACAAGTCAGCAAGCTCCAGAGAGCCTGCCCAGATGCTAGGATCTGAGGTGTGGCCAAGCTGACGGGTCCCACTCCATTCAGTCCAGGTGCCCTGCGTCATTCATAGCTACACCAGAGGGCTGCAGTGAGAACCTCTGGCTGAGCACGTCCACTATGAAGCCACTCCTTATTTACATGAGATCAGATGCCTTCAAAAAGCAACTCAATTAGCTTTGCTGGTACAATTACATGAGGTGTAAGGAACAGTATTCCCCAAAGCTTGCCAGAGTCCCAGGGTGCTCTAGTAATGCTTAGTTGCCTAGAGAAGGGCCAAACAGCTCTCCAACCTTTCCCATGGAGAGGTCTGGAGACACCACCCACCGCTGTCTCCTGTGATCTGCTCGGCATCTCAGGGAACCCACCACCTCCAGCAACTCATGCTGTATTCCTGACTAACCTGCCTTCCATTTCTCTGACCGACCCAACTTCATTTCACCTTCCCTATGAACAGTAAAAACTTGGAGTCATTGAAAGCTCTGAGTCATCTTTTGCTAAAAATATGTATCACACAATTCCAGGTATTTCCCTTTAAGAATAAGATGTTTCTTTCTCCTTGCAGGATAATCGATTTCTAATGTGCCGGATCCAGTCCAAATCCTGCCTCCCTAGAAGAAGCTTCATGATGCAATGGATGCCAAATACAACACATACCCTTGAGATGGTGACCTCAGCCATTTGCAACTAGGCTTTCAGCCAACCCCTTGACTATAAAACACATGACCTTCCACCAAGGGCTGGGGATGTAGCTCAGCAGTACAATGTATATGCTTAGCCTGTGCAAGGCCCTGGGTTCAACTCCCCAAAGCCCTGATAATAAAGTAGTATCTTTAAACAAACCAAGCCCTGGATCAGAAATCAAACAGATGAGCAAAAAGCGAATCCTTACAACAGACAGAACATGCAAGTTAAGATGCTGAACACAAGCTGGGCGTGGTGGCGCATGCCTTTAATCCTAGCACTTGGGAGGCAGAGGCAGGTGGATCTTTGTGAGTTCAAGGCCAGCCTGGTCTACAGAGTGAGTTCAAGGACAGCTGGGGCTACAGGGAGACCCTGTCTGGAAAAGACACACAAAAAAAAAAAAAAGAAAGAAAGAAAAAGGAAAAAAAATATATGCTGAACACAGTCAGGACCTAAAATAACAGAGCTTCCTGTAACAAACCAATGCTCTAGACTGGGTTTGCTTTCTTTCCATAGATAACTGTTCAAAACATGACAAACTGAAACAGCCATGACCTCTGCAAAACTAGGTGGCCTCAGAAGGGTCTGAATGACTCTGCCACATAGCTCAGTGTTTAGGAGGGCCACTCATGAAAGTGACATTGCAGGATGTGGGTCCAGGCTCCTAGGCCTGTGCATGTTTATTTTATCAGCAGCTTTTCTATCACTGAGGTGCTGCTAGCTCTGGCTGACTTCCCAGGGTGGGTCTGTTGGCTTAACTAATCAGTATGCAAATGTTTTCAAACTATGTTGAGAGTGCTATATAAACATCAAGCATCAGAAAAGAAACACCAAGGTACTATGCAAAGCCACAAGAGATAGGAGTTTAGACAAGGCCAAGGCTGATGAGATTCTCCTAGAGTTCCCTGACTAACTGTCAACTAAGATTTACTAAGAATCCCCATAGGGCTCTGGGATTTGGATGCTGCCTCAGCCCTCTGAAGCCAGCCCATCTTACAATGCCCTGGATTGTGATCTGACCAATTTCAGAAAAGCCAGACCATTCTACTTTTGCTTTTTTTTTTTTTTCATGTATGTTTAAAAATTCAAAAGTGAAAGATTCTTAACACTTCCCCTTTCATTTTTCAGGGTTGGTGATCTGTCAAATCTAAGCTAAAGAAAGACGTACTGAGAGGTCCTGGCCACATCTGCTGCTTTAAGCCTGCTTAGCTAGCATGCCTGATTTTTTCTTTTCTTTTTTTTGTGGAGGGGAGCACTGAATTGTCACAAGATCAAACTTCTCCCATTTGAAAACAGCTTCCCCTCCTTATTTCTAAATTCATCTCCTTCCTTCCATAGGGAGCAAGCTTAGAAGAGCATTCTCTAGACGGGAAGAAGTGGGAACGTTCCACCTATGGACTGAGTGCTCCAACGGAAACATCCAGGAGATGTTACATGCGGTGACAAGCTGTCAGTTCTTATCTGGCACCGAATGCATTTGTTCACTACACGGTTCTCCAAATGTTCGTTAGTAATTTCATTTTTGAGAATTCTTCTTCCTCCCCACTTGGCAGAAATTTAAGGGTAGGGCCCACGCCTACTTTTATATCTTCTCCCAAAAGAATTCAGTCTGCTCTTCCCACTGGGGTTCAGCAAGCATGGACTGACCTCATGTTATGGACATTTCAGGGGCGTATACTTACCCCAAAGGGAGGTACTAAAAGCAACACAAAGTTTTTGGACCTCTTTCTTCTCCATACATACAGCTCTATTCTCCCTACTTCTAAGGCATTTGGAGTCTTAGACGTAACCAAACGGTAGTGGGGAGCTAAGAGTGACCACCAAACTCTATAGGAAAAGCCATCAGAAGTTTACTTCAATGTGTTGGTGACTTAGCCAATGAAGTCACAAACTACAGCTGTGCTTTTCTGTGAAGGGATGGAACTTGGGAGCAAACTGCAATCAAACGCTCCTCTAGTCCCCCTGTTTAGACAATGAGAGCAACAACAGCCATCTGGAGAGCTAACTATGGCAAGCTAGTGGAAGGAGCTAATCGAAGAGAAATGGGTCCAAGAGGGGAATAGAAGAGCAAGCAAGAAAATCCCTGGGGCTGCAAAGGAAGCAGAAGGCAAGAACAGAGGATAAATGCTCGGCACATGAACACCCTCAGACGGCTATGTGCTAACAGTAAAAGGTGAAATTTGGTGCTCCCTCAACCCTCCTTGGCAGACTAACAAATTCAATACCCCAACCCCCCCCAAAACAAACAGAAGAAAGATTGAAATGTGACTGGGAATTCAGACAGCACTAGTACTTACTTCCTAGCACTTACTGTAAGCCTAGTCTATGGAAAGTACTTCATGTGAACCATCTCATTAATATCGTTTAATCCTCCCAATTCAGGGCTGTACATAGTATCACTTTTCTGTTTAAAATGTAGAAACTAGGGCTTAGCAAAATCAAACAATCTGTTCAAGACAACAGCATCATGGTGCAGGTGGACTTGAGACTCAACTCTAGCGTAACTATTACTGTCCCTCAACCTTCAACATGCACATGGGACAGATACATGATAGGACTACTGAATGACTCTCCCCTGGAGAATTTATGTACCCACCCCTTCAGAGTCAGCCAGCTGGACAGTACTGATACAGCTCTGGAATCACACATCATTCTATTTCTTCCCCCCAAGCAAATACATAAATCTAACCTGAGAATCCAATGCTTTCCAGAGGGAAGGCCTAACCAGCAGCAGGAATCTCACAAAGCTGGATCTTGACTAGTAAATTCTCCTTGAAATTACAAAGAACAGTACCAGTTTGATGAAGCCCTTCCTAATCAGCCATCCAGAAGCCATTATGACTCCATTAGAATAAAAGGGCCAGTGTGGGCAGTATTTTGGAGTTCTAACTAGGGATAGTTAAATAAGAGGCAGATGCACAAGGCCATTAATCAAAACATTTACCACCCAGTAACCACCCATAATGACAATTACTCGGAGCACTTTCCCCCCAAATAATTCAAATTGAAGCTACCAAAAGGCCAAATGCTCTTACAGGGGATGGCCACCAGGAACCTGTGCTGTGTGCACTTGGTACCCCCAGCTGATGAAATCACGGTGTCAACCAGAACAGAGAAAGAAATCGGTGGAGGTGGGACTGGAATAATGAAGTGCATGTGTGAACTGAAGGCCAGTAGGAAGTGCATACATGAACTCAGGAACTTTTCAGCACGGGGGTAAAGAGGCCATAAGAATGGTACCCCAGCCAAAGTGGGTGTCTGTTCTGGGCTAGAGGGAGTGAAAAGGGGGCAAAGTCTGTGATAAATAAGCACAATGCCAGAGCCCGTAGTCCAGGCCTTTTATTTTCCTTCCAGATGGCCCAGCAGCTGAACAGCTCTGCGGAATGTCTGTCTGCATGCCCCTGTAGGCTCAGCCTTTTTCCTTTCGAGGGTATCATAATAGATGGTTTCGGACCTCTGTTCAGACACAGCTGTTGGGGGTCCACAGCCTAGGCAGTGACCACCAAGTGACTAATTTACTCTGAGACTGCAGTGATAAACACCGAGAAACCCTGCCTGGCGAGGCTTTTCACTTCCGCCCTCAGCTCTTACCATTGAGCAAGTCTGAACCCAACAATGCCTGTGATCAAATTAAAGTGTTTATTTTTCTTCCCTCTTTTCTACAAACGTTTTCATCAGCTGCAAAGATTTCCAGGCTTACTATCCTATAAAAGGAAGCGGTAAGGATAAATTCAAGAACAGCAGGACCTCCCCGGAGCAAGCAATGGCTCCCATTTTCATCCAGAACACTTCTGTCCCAAACTGCTGCTGTTCAGCACCAAACTGGAGACTGCCAGCTAGTCTCTGCTCAAACAGTGCCCCTCTCTTCAAGCTGGGTACCAAAGGCAGCGCAGCATCACCAGGAATACAACTGTGGTATAAAAAATATAGTGAGAGCCGGGCGTGGTGGCGCACGCCTTTAATCCTAGCACTTGGGAGGCAGAGGCAGGAGGATCTTTGTGAGTTCAAGGCCAGCCTGGTCTACAGAGTGAGTTCCAGGACAGCTGGGACTACAGGGAGACCCTGTCTTGAAAAGACCAAAAAAAAAATAAATAAATAAATAAAAAAATATATATATAGTAAGAAAAAAATATAATAAGAAATCTTACATGCCACAGAACAGGGGAAAATTCACATTCAAATAAATTTGAAAGAAAATAACTTTTTTTGTTAACCCATACCATAAAAATCTAATTGGGCTAAGGTGTGCCCTACTAGCATCTATTTCTAGCCTAAACAAGCTTTTTACTATCCTGAAGGTTGTTGTGAATCCGGGCTTTTGTTAAATCTAATAGCAGGTGGATTACCTAATCAAGTAGTTAACTCAGAGTAGCTAAAGGAAAAAAAAATTACCTTTGTACAACATAGATCCAATAACCTATAATCGACTACTAAGCAAAAGTAAAGGAAGCTAAAACAGAGCTGCATGTCCACTGCTTTTTTTTGTCTAAAAAAAAGCTTAAAACTTTCCTTCTTGAGCCATATTTACATAAATCAATTTAGGATGGCTGAAGTTATAAGGCCTGCTCTCTGAGGCATGCGTGAAGAGCTATGTGTTTGAGGTGACTATTAGATACTTTGTGCATTTTCCATGCAAAAGCCTAAATGAGTGACCAATACCTGTGCAATTTTAGTAAAGAAGCAAGCTAATATCTATAATTTGCATAATCCTAGTCTTCAAAAATTCTCTTATTGGTAAACATAATAGGATAAAAATGTCTTTTTGCAAGGTTCAGTGAGACTCCCCACAAGCCTCTGCCCAAGAGATGCAAGATCAAGAGCCAGAATTCAAACTGCATTATTTATTGGCGTAGAAATGAGTTGGCATCTATAAAATTCATCCTTCTGAAAGGCCCTGGCTGTCTGAATCCCTCTGAAAGGCTCTGGTTACACTTGTCAACCCTCTATCAGTATAAGATTGATAAAATGTGTTTTCATTATCGACATGAAATGTTAGTTTCAAGATTGGTGAAATGTTAGTTTAAAAAGTCATTTGCTATGACATTTAAAACAATCTATTTGAACAACATTTGACTCGTGATAAGAACATTGCTTATTAAATTAAGATTGGCTGTTCAGAATTTGTTGGTCCACTATTCTTGTCCTGTGAGTTAACATCTTTTGGTATTAAGGGCCATTACATATCTAAAATGAAAAAGGACTAAGAAAAAAGAACCCATGACATTCGAGCAAGGACCTATTAAAATGACTGATCCTTGACATTTCAACGCAGAGACGGTGCACAGGATAACTTCCTCTTCTTTGCCCCAGTAAAGCCTTCCTGTGGGGTTGGCAATCTCTTTGCTATGTCCAACCATTTGCTTTACCAACACTGCAGTTCAGAGTGCTTCCCTCCAAAGCATCCGGGTGCAGGTGAAAATGAACAGGTCTGCAATATACCCCCTACCGCCAGCGGTTCGCCTCATCTCCCTACCAACACCAAACACAGCTGAGACCACACAAACTCCTTTTTTCAGCCAGCTTATCATGTTACTCTTAAACACAGACTTGGTGTTTCTCAGCTACTTTCAACTCCAGAACAAGATCTACCAATATTCCAGGTCAGCCACCAACCAACGGCATACGCTCACCACTAGAGCAGCCACAGATAAACTACACTGCAAAATGCATTGTCTCCTGCGTTGTGAGGCCTCGGGAATCGTGCAAAGAGATATAAATTTAAGCTAAGATGTCAGAAGGAAGCCAACTGAGAAATTCGTCATGGTCCTGGGGGTCTAGCTCGGGTACTATGCTGGGCTTCATCGAGATCGGCATCCTAAAAGCTATTGTCGGTCACAAGGACAACCACGCGCGCTGTTCTGATTTCTTCAACCCAAGATTGAGTTGTACTAAAACCCTGTCTCTGTGCGTCCTCAGCACCGGGATGGCGTCTGTCCGCCTTAGGTGAAGAGAGCCGACCATTTCATAGGAACGGGATTGTGTAGAAACAGGGTCTGTGGCAAGATAGTCCCCCAGCTCCTGATTTATTTGCACCTTAGCTGGTCTGTAGGGCCAGCGGCTGGGAAAATCGCCTGGGTCGCTCTCTCAGTCTCAAATGGTTTGCATCAGCGTTGTTGGGGGCCGGTATGGTTCTGCAGCTCAGACCTCGGCAGGATGCTGCTCACTGCACACACACACACACACACACACTCTCTCTCTCTCTCTCTCTCTCTCTCTCTCTCTCTCTCTCTCTCTCTCTCCCTCCTCACTTCCCCGCTGCGCTGCGCTGGCGACCAGGGCTTTCAGAGCAAGTGTCACCAAGTCTTGTCCCCCTTTCCTGGCAGCGGCCCCGGGAAAGTCTCTACCTACACCGATCCCACGCACCTTCTAAAATCTCCACTCTGAGGGCTGCAAGCGGCTTCTCGAGCTCGGGGCTGCCCGCGCCGACAGAACCAGCACCCTTTCTGCCTCCTCGCGACTGCAGTCTGCCGGACAAGGCTCACAGTAGCGGCTTTCAGCCCCGGGCGCCGCAGGTCCCGGAGGTGTGGCGGGAGGGCGGGTCCCGGGTCCCTGGCAACCGCCGGCGTCTCGCAGCGGGCGGCTCCGACCCCGGGTGCGTGCGGCGGCCGGGCCCTCGCCCACCTTCCGTCGGCGTGTCGCGGCTGTGCAGGGCGAAGAAGCGCTTTGTTAGGGCTGCGGGAGCGCGGCGACACTGAGCAGCCCGCGTCGCCGTTCAGGGCGCGCGTCCTTCCAAAGGACGCGACGGGGGACCCGCACGGCCGTCATTTCCATGGACCAGCTACCCGCGCGCACAAAAGCCCCGCGCACCCCGCCTCGCGCACCCCGCCCCGCGCATCCGCCCCGCCCATCCTCCGCCCCGCCGGGACCCCGCAGCTGTGCGGAGGCGCGTGGGCAGCCGAGGCCTCCGCGCCGTCCCAGGCCCAGCGCAGCCCGCGCTCGTCGCTCACCGCGTCCCGGGGCTCAGGCGCCCGGCGCCGCCGCGCTGACCATGGCCGCTGCGCTCTCGGCCCGGCGGGGCCTCGGGACGGGCTCTGTCCCCGCTGGTCCGCCGCCACCAGAGCTAGCACGCCGGGGAGGAAGCGCTGGGCCCGCGCGGGGAGGAGTCAGGGCGACGCCGCCGGGCGCGGCTCCTCCTCCGCCGGCTCCGAGGGAGGAGCGGGTGGCGGCGGCCCAGCTCTCCGCAGGGCGAGACCGCGCCTGGAGATTCGAACTTGGGATGGCCGGGCCGGGCGGGACTCGCACCCCACGGTCGCCGCCGCGAACCCGCTGGCCATGCCAACGCGCGGTCCCCCTGCCCGCCGCCTCCCTTTTCTTCCAGGTCTCCAGGCAGCCCAGACCCCAGCCGGCGAGACCTTCAAAAGAGTTCAGGGACCTTTGTCGCCATCAGGCGACCCTGGATTTCCCAGCCCTGGGGAGCCCCTCGGCGGCTATGGGAAAAGGGCCCTGGCGGCATGAGCCCTCGGCACACCCCACCTCTTCCGGAAGGCATCAGCCACAGCCCACTTCACCCTCAAATGCTCCCCCTCCCCCCGCGGTCCACCCTGACACCGCAGCGCGGGATGGATAAACTCCTTGGAGTGATCCTTGGGCCATCGAGGTTGCTGGGTGCTTTACCTCTTTCTCCTAGTCCTGCTCCACACACTACCCCCAAAGGTCATCTCAATCCATCCCTGCTCTTCTGATCACAATGCAGTCAGACAGGATCCCAAGTCCAGGCCAGAGGTGAGAGCAGTGGGTCAGAGGCAACGCCCACGAGCTGACAGGGTTCCTTGAGGAAGGAAGGATCTGCAGCTTTTTATTACCACCCACAAGTTTGGTTATCTTCACAGGAGCACTGGAGAGAAAACTAGGCCACAGAAAGGAAACTGCGAGAACAGGCTGCGGGGAATGACAGAAACGACCAGACCTTATCCTCACACCAAGTCCCGTTAAGGAGGTAGACACCATAGCATTTTGCACTCCAGAAGCTACAACTCTCTGGCGCTTAATGGGAATCACTCAGAAAGTACTTCACAGACCTGGGAATCAGAAGCACATCACTTACAGGGCAAAACTGGGTAGAACTTAATGCATACAACTAACGGGTGAAATTCGAGTAAGGTCCTCAGACTGATCAAAGTAGACGTCCTCATTTCCTGATTATATTGCACTACAGTTTTGCAGAGCGGGGGAATGAAGCATTTAGTGTGAGCTTATATTCTTTTTTTTTTTTTTTTTTTTTGTTTTTTTTTTTCTTTTCGAGAACAGGTCTCCCTACCCGCAGCTGTCCTGGAATTTATTCTGTAGACCAGCTGCCTTGAAACTCACAAAGATCCGCCTGCCTCTGCCTCCCGAGTGCTAGGATTAAAGGGGCCAACCACGCCCAGCTGCTGATAATTTCTTAACTTACACAAAATCACAATTATCCTCAAAATTAAAAAACTAGATATGCGGGACTGTGAGATGAATGGCCTAGTGGTTGGGAAGCGCCGACCGCTCTTACAGAGGACCAGGTTCGATCCCCAGCACCCACATGGTGGCCGAGAAACCGTCTGAAACTTCCAATTCCCAGGAGAAACTCTAGTTCCAGGGAATATGACGCCCTTTCTGACCTCCGCGGCACTGCACGACACGGGTGCACAAGCTTGCATGCAGACAGTACATTCATACACATACAGAAATAAATAAAAATTAAATAAATAAAAAACATATATGGCAAAACCAGTTACTTAAAAAGAAACAACTTTCTCCAACACAGCACATCTATAGAACAAAAAGAAGCAGTTCTAACCCCTTGATTTTTTTTTTCTTATACATTCTTGGAGAAGCACACAGAAATATAAGCTATAAAGTGGCACTTCAGTTACACAACACACATACACACACACCATTCATTAACTCACTACCAGGATACTTACAGAAAAGTCATAAATAAGAGAATAATGCTCACTGGGCTCTGAGACAGACAGCCACCTTAGAGGGTGAAGAGAAGAGGCACCTTGTTTTGCATAATCTCTGCCGTGGCAGACGCATCCTGCTGGTTACCTCACCGTATATCCCTTAACCCAGCAAGAATCCTTGAGGAAGAGATAGCTCATTAGCTCAAAGCAGTGATCCTTGGGGGAAAAGACGGATATTGGAGGCAACATTCGCTGCTTATGGTGGAAGCTAGCTTGCCTGGGTGGGATAATTAGAACACACAAGTCAGGTTTTCTTAGGAGGGAATTGGGTGAAATCGGTGCTGGGGTGGCCTCCATCCTTGCAAGAGAGAAGGAAATGCATGGATGGAGTAGGGCTTGCTTGATGGTGGTGGGTGAGAGCATACCTCCCGAGTCAGATTCTTTAATTCCTTGTGTCTGAACGTTAGATTACACAGGGTGGGTGTTTAGCCTTAGTCCAGACAAGAATCACTGGGAAAAAACACAGACTTCCTTAGAAACCGGCTATCACTTGACAGAAATTGTTTCAACTCTGCATTAGATATAATACAAAGAAAAATTATAAGAAACGTAAATGTTTGCCTGCAAGACAAATTTCACTTTTATTTGTTGTAGTCTATCTGCTACTGTTTTTTTTGTTGTTGTTGGAGGGGAGGGTCTTTTTGAGACTGGGTTTCCCTGTAGCCCCAGCTGTCCAGGAATTCACTACGTAGACCAGGCTGGCCTTGAACTTACTGAGATCCTCCTGCCTCAGGGCTGGGATTAAAGGCGTGGGCCACCACCACGCCCAGCTACGCCATTGTTTTAAGCAGTGAGTTCCTCCTGCTCTGGACTGTCTAGGTGTTAGAGGGAGTATTCTCGGCTCTCGCCCGCCCTAAACAATAGGGAATGGATCAGTTTCTCTTCGAGAAGCAAAAATACCCACATGTGAGAGAGTAGGGATTGCTGGGAGGTGGCCTTGAACTCGAAGGACGGCTTCCAACTGGGGGACATACACAGACTGTAGCATGACAGAGCAAAGGGCAAGGATGCCCCTGACTCAGGGCACTGCCTTTCACGCGCCGTCCTGGGTGGCCTTTCTGACGTCCAAAGCCCAGCTGAGACAAGTCCAAAGCACAAACTCTCCATGTCCTCTGCCAACCTGCCTTTGCTCCGCTCTGCGCATGCGCCCGGGGTCTTCCCTCTGCTGTTCTTCCATCTAAATGGTCACTCCCAAAATGTAGTGCGGTGTCTCTGTCCGTTATTTTTTTCATCTGAGGCAGAAGTTAAGGAACAACAGGAAGTGGTCGTTGAGCACATGGCTCTCCTGAGTTGAGTGTGTAGGTGCTTTCCAAATACTTGACCCTCACAGGGAGAAGAGAGGCTGTGTAGGTGCGGTCATGGGGTGGGGTGGGTTGAGTTTCACTCTGGGAATTATTCTTTTCCATGTGGCTGGAATATGGAGATGGTTTTCTGTTCTGAAGTGCCAAATACTATCTCTACAGCTTCGTTCAAAGGAGAGGGGAATGAAGTATTGAAGAAACATTTGCTGTTCCTTCCGCTAAACACTTAGCCAATGCGACATGAAATCTTCACTTAAAGATCTTTGAATAGAAAATGTTTTATTTCCAAGCAAAACTACCTTGAGTTTTCTAGAATTTAATGTGTACACAAAAGAAATGGAGACCCAAAAGCATCCCTTAAAACAGTTCTGTCCAGGCGGGGCGTGGTGGCGCATGCCTTTAATCCTAGCACTCAGGAGACAGAGGCAGGCAGATCTCTGTGAGATCAAGGCCAGCATGGTCTACATAGCGAGCTCCAGGCCAGCTGAGACTAAAGGAAGACCCTGTCTCAAAAAGACCAAAAACAAACAAACAAACAAACCCAGTTCTGTCCATTAGAAAGTGTTAGGTCCAGGCTTCCCAGAATCCTAAGGGGCACACAGGCGCGCACTTCCTCCAGAAACTGCCAATGCTCTGACCCCTTCCCACTTACCTGAGGCCCCAACCCATGGGTATAAAGGGTGGACCCCAGCTGCCATAACTCTCTGTGCCTCTCTTTCTGTGTCTCTCTCTCTCTCTCTCTCTCTGTCCCCGTCCCCCACCCCCGCCCCCTGCCACGCTGTTTAGTCCTGGTCCCACCACGTGTCTGCGGTCATGCTGGCAGTCCCACATAAAGCATGCTCCTAGAGTGACCTATGCCTCATGTGCCTTTTATTGGTTTCCTGCTTTTTTATACTAAATAGAAAGAAATGTAAGCCACAAGCATGGCTCAAACTTTTCTAGTGGCCCTATTTGAAAAGATAAAAATAGGGGCTGGAGAGATGGGTCAGCGGTTAAGAGCACTGACTGCTCATGCAGAAGACCCAGGTTTGATCCCAGCACTCACATGGTGGCTAAGAACCATCTTTAGNCCCGGGTGTGTGGCGCACGCTCTTTAAATCCTCGCACTTGGGAGGCGAGGAGGGGATCTTGTGTAAGTTCAAGGCCCAGCCTGGTCTACAGAGTGAGTTCCAGGTCCCAGCTGGGGCTCAGGGAGACCGGTCTCGAAAACACCAAATAATATAAATATAAATAATAATAATTAATAATAATAATGAAATTTAAATAAATTTGTCTCACAAAAAAATTCCCAAATGTTATCGTTGACCTTTTTTTTTTTTTTTTTTTTTTTTTTTGGTCTTTTTGAACAGGTCTCCCTTTAGTACCCAGCTGGCCTGGAGTCTCTCTATAGACCAGGTGCCTTGATAGCTCACAGAATCCGACTGCCCTACTGCCCCCACTATGTCTGGGATTACAGGCATGCGCCACCCAGCCCGGCGAGTTTATTTTGGACATTTACTTTAACTCAGAAAGCCACCCAAATATTATCTTCCCAACCTTTAATTGCTATTAAACACCACAAGATAGTATTTTGCAAGTTTTCTCTGTGGTAAGTCTCTGTGGTAAGCCTTTGGGACATGGCATGCATTCCCTTGCAGTCCATCTTAATCTAGACTGGCCACTGGGAACTGATGGTTGCCACTGTAAAACAAGAACAGGATTCTCAGATCATTTAGCCCAGTCCTCTTGTGCTGAAATGAAACATGATTCAGAATTTGATTCCATCCAAGTTACTAATTACAGTCTGATGCAATCCGTATCCCAGCCCTCTTAGTGGAGTCCTGTCCATCCTATGCATACCCCAGGTCTTCTGGGACTCATTCCTGATGGTATCTCGGCACTCGTTATACAATGCTAAAAATATCTACATCACGGTGTCGACAAAATATAACCATTTTATTAATGGCCGACTGTTCTGTACTGTACAACTCTAGACAATAACTCCCGAAACCTGGCAACTTATAAAAAGAACAACCTGGAAATTCAGCGGAGGCGTGGTGTTCGCACGCCTTTACCCACGCAATAAAAAGCAATTCTTTAGAAATGGCCACCCCTATTGAGCACTTCCCAAAAGACAGCGATTTTAAATGCATTTATGTAGAGTTATTTCCAACCGGTCAAGCCAAGCCTGGTTCGGCGCCACTACCCATTAATAGTGACGTTAGAGTTTTGCGGAAGGCAGAAGCAGGTGTATCTGTGCATGTTCAAGGCCAGCCTAAGCTTCGGCTACGAGAGACGACGTGCGTTCCGTCACAAACAGGATCCAGAACATGTACAGAAAACAATGACAAAAATAAAGGAAAAAAAAAAAGAAAGAAAAGTGATCCTGGAATTAAATGAAAAAAAAAAAAAAAAAAAAAAAAAAAAAAAAAAAAAAAAAAAGACAAAAATAAATTAAAAAAAAAAAAAAACAAAAACCTGTTGAGCACAAGTTTTAAATCTAGTAATACAATCACCCTATTGTATCATCTCTAGTCATATTTGTGCAGTGGAGAGGAGCATAGACCCAAATGACATCAGGCCTATGAGGACGGATCGCAATTTGAGAAACAAGTGATGTACATACTTGTCGTGCCCTTAGCATCTGCAGGGCCGCATCAGGAACAGCTGGACAGGACTACCTGAGACCAGCCGCCCAAGGAGAGATGTGGCGATGGGCGGGGGACTGTGGCTATCTTCCTTGGCGCACTCCATCCAGCGCGGAATTCGCTGATCGGCACCCGACCAGTAAACATCGAGCGTTGCCTTCACTCCTCGCATATTCACTGACGCGAGACCCATCCACACATTCCCAGCTCTGTTATATCCAGCTATGCGTATCCTAGCCAAACTTAGTATCTGAAATATGGGCGCCTCTGATATGTAGATTTAGATCCTTTTCTTTCTCCTCTGATTTACTACATTGCACAATTTTGCACATGCAAAGATGAACGCCTTATATTATCTTCTTGTTAGCATCTGCACAGATGATCCCTTCTCAAAGACTGGATAACTTGGCCTTAAGTCGTAATTTAAAGTGACGTACATGTACTTTATTAATGTTGTAAATTTTTTTCCAGGTATATAAACAGGGTCTCGTCCTCGGTAAGTCCCTAGCTTACTTTTGTTTCTGTGTTATATTTTTTTAGAGCACAGTGCTGTTCATCACCACTCTGGTAGTCCTAGTCTGTTCTTTGAAGGCTACTATCAACTCTGATAAGAGAATACCGCGCAGGCCTGCGCTCTGTGCCACCACATCAAGTCAGACATAGGCACTGTACATTAGGCCGTCTGGCCCTTGCCTCACCACGCCACGCTAGGAGTCCAAAAGTGGTCTTCGATCTGTTAGACCACGCACAGCAAAAATAAAGTGTCTGCATTTGAAGACAAAGAACAAGCATGATTGCTATCTTCCAATGAAGAAGACACAACAGGCAATTGTGTCACTTACAAAATAGGATGACAATGGGGGGTCTTTGAACATTGTTAGAGCAGTTCAGATAGAGTAAATGAAAGTGTCGTTATAGATTAATATGGAGCTTAGATACGAAAGGAAAGCAAAATTCAACAAATCTGAGTGAGATAAAATGCCCTTTTAGGCTCAATTAACATCACTGTTTATTCGTAGACCTTTGAGCATCTAGAGCATACTGATGTTTCGAGGCTGTCTATAAGGTACGAGTAAAATTTTTGTGGAGAAGGCCTCTATAGAGTCAAATATTAATCTAATTCTAACCGTCTACAATGTGTTTTGGAACTTCAAAAAACTTCTTTTTGACCAGCTACTAGAAGACACTTGTTGAATTAACTCTTCTTTCAATAACCTCATGCTCGTTACAGTACAAACATGTGTCTAATCTCTATAGTACGAGATCCTCACATTTAAGATTAGCGTGAACTGACATAGATGGCTTAGCCTACCTTGATATTTAAATGAGAGGAAAAAATGTAATGAGCTACTTGTGATGTGTTAAATTAAAGTTTCATGATTAGAGATTTTCCAATCTGTACATCTACATACGATCTCTTACGTTATTCTCAGCACAACCATCTCCTAGGTACACGCCTACAATCTGCAGAGCTCAGTAGCAAGTATAAGAAAAGCCCAAACACAGTATACTTGGGAGCGAAAGAAAAATCAAAAGACGCACGGCATAAGCTAGTTATTCCTGCGTCTAAGAGAATTGAAATTCAAGTTCAGGGGAGCCTCATAAGGTACTCTCTTAAAATTCGTTCATGACATCAGTGCAGCAAGAGTCCTACAGGGCTGGTAGTGGTGTTCAGCCTTTACTGACCGATTTTGGCCGAGCAATCATTTGCATTCGCCATTTTCAGCTGTGGCCTTCTAGGTTCCGCAGCGACGTAAATATGCCTTCAGGAAATCGCTTATCCTGGTGGGTGCCTCCAGAGGAAATTAAGCTGAATGACACTGGGGAGAGGTTTGTTGATTTTGGCGAAAAAAACCAGTACTCACTGGCTGTTCAGAAAGAGCAAATTTAGCGACGCATAGCCCATGAGCTGTGGGTATGCACAATTTCGAGAGAAAGCAAAAGGCACACTGACTCTTTTTTTTTTTTTTTTTTTTCGAGACAGGGTCTCCCTGTAGTCCCAGCTGTCCTGGAATTTACTCTGTAGACCAGGCTGGCTTTGAACTCACAAAGATCCGCCTGCCTCTGCCTCCCAAGTGCTAGGATTAAAGGTGTGCGCTACCACGCCCGGCAAAGTGGCTCATTTTGAAAACAAAAAATGAGTTCAATGAGAAGACAGCATTGCTTCTAGTATGGACACTGGGATGAACGTCAAATAATGAAGGCGTCTTTGAATGGATTGATGAGGAAGAAATCATATAGATATGACATTACAAGAAACAATGTGAAGGCCTTTGCTTTGCATCTTGTTTTCAGCTGAGACAGAATTAGTGTGGCTGTCTAAGGTTGTAATTTAAACCTCTTTGGATCAAAACTCTGAGGTCAAAGTGTTGATAAATCTTTACCACACTGAGCACTGTGAATCATCTTCAATCTACATAAAATTCTATCTAGAGGCTCCTATAGTAGAGGAAATGCTGAGCTACTTGGATTTTAATGAAAATGTAATTTGTGTAGTTCTTGATGTTTAGGTTCCACACAACATGCAGCCTACATCTGGGCTCCTATAAAGGCCAAACAAAGTAGAAGAAAAGACCAACAGTTCTGGGGCAGAAATCAAGGGCATAGTTATCCTTAAATTGAATCAGGGGAGCTCAGCTTTTATTCTTCTGCATCAGCAAGTCATTGGCTGTTTGGCCCTTATAGGTCATATCCCAGGAGCTTCCGGTCCTCCATAAATAGGTGGAATTGCAGTTGTTGGAGAACAATCCTCTGAGGGTATTTGCAGAAACCAGTCATCAGAAAGCAAAGCCCTGACCATGAGCTGTAGACATGAAAAACCAGTGGAAGGGATTCCAGGGCCCAGGTGATGCTTGGCTGGTTTATATTTCACATGGCTCCTTGTGGCTTGATTGTATTTAGGGAGGGGAGATACAACTGTTAACAGATTTAATGATGGTATTATTGGTGAAGAGGAGAGAATTGTTTCTGATGGTAAGGGGACATACTGCAAAAGCATTACCTATGAATTGAATGACCTTTGTTTTCTGTGGACCCAGTGAATATACTTGAACTGTGGTGACTATCAAATTGGGATCCATAGTCTGTTCGGAAGCAAAGGCATCTTTTTGGAAGTCTTGGCCACAGATGCAGGGAGCAGTTCTGTAGTATGCGTGCATGTGTCTGTTGGGGGGTGGGGTGTCTCAACACTTGCCATTTTCCTCTGAAGCTTCTCATGCTTGGAAATTTGTCATTGAAGCTTTTCTCATCTGCAGTTCAAACACTTTTCAGCAGGAATTTAGCTGAAGTTGAAATCACCATCTGGCACCTCAGATTGAACCAGGTTCTCTGTGTGCCAAGAACTCCTTCTCTTGGCAGTGAAGCTGACTGTGATCTTTCAGAAATGATTCTCGAGTTGGCATCCTTGACTGAACAGAGCAAGCAGCCTGTCTTGGAATTTCGGAAGAGATGTGCTGAGCACGTTGTTGCAACAGGAAGAAAAATTGGTCCTTGGATTTTGAAACTCCATAAACCATGCATTTGACAATTGAACTAATACCACTGGGTTAGGGGCTCATATCTCAGCAAAATGGTCAGTAGCCACAGAATGTTGCTTGAGAAGTATGTGATTTAAGTGTATAAGTGCTTTTCAAACCCTTACCAACCTCAAGATGATATCCACCTGCTGTAGGAACATAGGGCACCTACGAAGCAGTCTTTGCTCCCATGTGGTTCAGTCCCACAATAGCCATGCTTGATCCCAAGGCAGGACACAGCTATGTCTGTGGCTGGCATTGCCTGCCACCTGCCAGATGCTCTGGGATCTTTTTACCAGCTCTGTGTACTTCCTAGCAATTCCAGGGTGCTTCTGCCTCTGGTGGCCCACTCACCAGTCTTCTTTGGGGGCAGCCCATGGGCCAATGGGCACCCAGACAGAGAGTAGGAAGCAGCTGGTGTGGGGGTAATGTGAGGAGCACAGTGCCTTGTCTTAGAGAAGGATGAATTAGTGTCCAGAGATTCCAGAGAGAAGCCGTGGAGCCACTCTCCTCCCTGTTGCTTCGCTCTTTGCCTCCACATAGGATTTCTTTATTTTTTTAAAATTTTTTAAATTTTATTTTATTTATTTATGTGTATGAATGTACTGTTTTGCATGTAGGTCTGTGCACCCATGTCGTGCAATGCCCCGTGGAGGTCAGAAGAGGGTCTCGGAATCCCCTGGAACTGGAGTTCTGGAATTGGAGTTACAGACGGTTCTCAGCCACCATGTGGGTGCTGGGGATCGAACCCGGGTCCTCTGCAAGAGCGGTCGGCGCTCTTAACCGCTAGGCCATCTCTCCAGCCCCTACATAGGATTTCTTACATCCACTTGCTACTGTCTTCTGGGAGCATTCCTTCCCTACATAGTTCCCTCTCAGTGTGTGCCTCTGGGAACCTTGACCTAAGACAAGAGCATAAGGATCTGAATAAAATAAACGATCAGGAGTAGGTCTGTCTGGGGATCAAGGAAGTTTCCAGAAAAGGTGGAGGGGGTGATAGTTGAACAAGGTTTCAAAAGGGTATTTGGCTTTTGCCAATTGGATAGAATTGAGAATTATCTCGATGAATCTGAGGAAAAGGCATCTTTGGAGGAAAATGACAGATGAGACTGCTAAAGAAGGCTGGGGCTAGCTGAAGAGGAGAGCTGAGAAAGTCAGGCTTTCACCGGGCGTAAATTGCCAATAGGGAGCTACTAGAACTACTGGAGCAGGGGATGAGTGCGCCCCTCCTCTCAAATAGAAGTTATAAAATTGGGTTAAAGATACAGGAGGCAGATAGCAAAAGTCAGTATCAGAGACACTAGGTGTTCCAGGAAAAGATAGTGAGGGGCTGGTTTAGGATCCTGGGCATAAAAATGAAAGAGAAATGGCAGCCCTTCAGATCAGTTGACTTAGGCAATTCAGTGGATATGGGTGGCAAAATGATAGAGATCACAAGTGTTAACTGAGTTGGATCAGAGACAGGATGATGCTGCTATTGACTGAGAGATGGATCCCAGGAGAAGCCAGAGAAGGAGAAAGTCCAGAAGTTCCTCCTTTATATATTGAAATTGAAGGACAACACACACACACACAACTCCCCAAACTCAAATAAATTTGAATAAAGTATGTAAGCAAGCTAAGAATGAGAAACAGACAAATAAAGGAATCTGGGTATTTAGAGACATCAAAGTCCTAGTTCAAGGCTAGACCAAATACCTTAAAAAAGAAACACTTTAAAAATTAGCTAATGAGGAACTATTGGTATTTGGTAGCTGCTAGGAGAGAAAGAGTTAGTTTTCATTAAGGGCATGACCCTGCTAGGCAGACCGTGCTCCAGAGCAGGCTCCACACCCAAGAGTATTCAGGCAGTACAAATCGGACACCATGGGTGTGAAAAAAAAAAAAAAAAGACCAGAAGGACTGGGTAAGGAAGGTGAATATGATTAAAATACATTGTAGCCGGGCATGGTGGCCCACACCTTTAATCCTAGCACTTGGGAGGCAGAAGCAGGCAGATCTTTGTGAGTTCAAGGCCAGCCTGGTCTATAGAGTGAGTTCCAGGACAGCTGGGACTACAGGGAGACCCTGTCTCAAAAAGACCAAAAAAAAAAAACAAAAAAAAAACAAAAAAAAAAAACACAACAAACAACAACAACAACAACACATCTATAAAAACAAACAAACAAAAAAAACATTGACTGGGGGCTGGAGAAATGGATCAGTGGTCAAGAGCATTTGCAGAGGACCCGGATTCAATTCCCAGTGCCCACATGGCAACTAACAATTGTTTGGAACTCCACTTCCAGGAGACCGCCTTGGGCATGACACGAGTGCACTTACACACATGCCGGAAATACATTCATACAAGTTAAAAGTAAGAAATAAAATATTAAAAATATGTTGTATGAAATTCTCAAAGAATAATTAAAATTTTTGTTTAATTAGATGACTGGAGACTGGTGAGATGCTTCAGCAGGTCAAGACACTTGCCACCTAGCCTGATAACCCAAATTCGATTTCCAAAACCTACGTGGTAGAAAAGAGTATAAGCTGCTGAAAGTTGTCTTCTGGCCTCCATATGCACACCACTAATAAATAAACGTAATGATTTTTTTAAATTAGCTACCTGGGGCTGGGAATGGCTCAGTTAGGAAAGCACTTACCTCACAAAGGTAAGGGGCTGTGTGGACCCCCACCACTCATTTAATGTCACAATGCTGGGCATGGTGACATGCACTTATCAGCCCAGGCTGAGGAGGTGGACATGGGAGGGTCCCTGGGGCTCACTGGCCAGACAGGCTCACCTAAGCAGTGAACTCCAGGGTAATGAGAGACCATCTCAAGGGAGGTGATGTTATTACTAGGATGACACCCAAGATTGCCCTCTAGCCTCCACATGAATAAGACACACACATGTACCTCCAAACACATGAACATATACACCTATACACATGCACAAATTAACTGGAATGGATTCAAAACAACAAAATCAACAACAGAAAATGTGGACACCTTTAAGAGTAAGAGCACTTGAGCTGGCTTGCTGGTGCATGCCTTTAATCCCAGCATTTGGGAGGCAGAGGCAGAGGCAGAGGCAGGCAGATCTCTGTGAGTTCAAGGCCAGCCTGGTGTACATAGTGAGTCCCATGACAGCTGGGGCTATGGGGAGACCCTGTCTCAAAAAGACCAAAAAATAAAAAAGAAGAGTAAGAACACTTAAAATTTACCCCCATGCAATGTTTCCATTTCACCATGGCTTCGCTTTGCTGATTAGTTCTGAAGCAGGGGGTCTGGGTGGTCTAAGGATTAGGTCTGATACCTTAAGTCTGTATGGCTGTTGGGAGAAATCTTGGTGAACACAGTCCTATGGTTAAAAAAGAAAAAAAGCTGAGAGCAAGAAGGAAGAGAGTGCTTTCAGTGCTCATGGCTTATTATCTGTCTAATGTAACATGGACTTGGGAAGAGGATGTTGAAGCAACAAGCCCATCAACTGACTGTGGTCATTTCCTGGTCCTTAATTACTGCCATTCATATACTTGTGACCTTGAATTGCTTTTTAAAAATAAATCAATATGCCCAAGAAGAAATTGGCATCCCTGTATTGCACTGACATTTCAATCAGTACACAATTAGAAGAAAAATTGGAAGACAAATTTTACATAAGCTACATTGTTTCAAAAGCCTTGCTGCTCTGTTACAATGTTACATCTAGACTTTTTTCTTTGAGAGCTTTTCAATACCAGAAACCAACATTTCCTCTTAAGTAACAGATTTCAGAAACAAAGTTGCTTGTGTCAATTAGAGAGGAAGAAAAGGTAGAGAAAACAGGAAAAGCAGAAGACATTAGCTGGGTTTATCCACCAAGGCTCTTCTTTCTCCTGTCTCTTCAGTCCTTCCTTTTCCCTTCCAAGAATATTTGAGTTCTGAGCGCAGCTATATGAGAAGTTAGAGGTGCCAGATTGCTAAGGGAATCATACATGACTACTACCCTCATGGAACATACATGTACCACTTTTATGTGTAAAGGAAAAGTGATGTAGCTTGTTCCTCAGACCTCTTGCTCACTTTCATGTTTCCATGAAAGCATACTAGGCTTGCCTGGTCTAAGAGGATCCACAAGGCTGCCTGAGTTTGAACTTTACTCTCCTACTTAACACTTGCATGCATTTGGTCAAGTGATTTAGCTTTTTGGGCCTCTGTCTCTAGCAAACACAGATAGAAACATCCTTTTTTTTTTTTTTAATATTCTCCCCCACTCCCCAAGGAATTCTTTTTTTTAATTTTTATTTTATTTATTTATGTGTGTGAATGTATTGTCTGCATGGAGGTTTGTGCACCCGTGTCGTGCAATGCCACGGAGGTCAGAAGAGGGTGTCGGGTTCCCCTGGAACTGGAGTTCTCCTGGAATTGGAGTTTCAGATGGTTCTCAGCCGCCATGTGGGTGCTGGGGATCGAACCCGGGTCTTCTGCAAGAGCAGTCAGCGCTCTTAACTGCTAGGCTATGTCTCCAGCCCCCAACACATACTTTCTTAAGAGAGTTACTTCAGTCAGAACTTATAATGGGCTCCCGCATGTAGAGTGAACAATTGCTCATAGTCATTATTACTTTCTGTCATGCATACATGAATAAATGAGAGTCTAAATTTTCAGCCTCACAGGTGGAGACAGACAGGTATACAGATAAGGCTGATAAAGAGTGAAATGGTAACAAATATTTAGGTATAATGGGGGTCACAATGAAGGGAGTGGCGGATTTCTTTGGTCAACTCTTTTGAGGTGAGATGAATGTACTATCAACCCGAAGCAGTTTCAAATTTCCTTGGGTAAATGATCCTTCCCTACTAAATGCCTGCTTTGCTCACTTTAGTTGTCCATAGTTAATCCCCTGTGAATAATTGTGTTAGCACAAATGAATGCTTTTCATGAAGGGACCCTGTAGTTCCTTGCTTATACTCTGAACAAAAGATTTTATCAGAAGTGGGGGAAAATAGATCTACTGATTCCTTGTGTTCAGTTCCTCTTCCTCCTCCTCCTCCTCCTCCTCCCCCTCCTTCTCCATTTTTTCTCTCTCTCCCTTCCTTCTTCCTTTTCTTCTCTCTCTCTCTCTCTCTCTCTCTCTCTCCCCCATCCCTTTCTTTTTTGAGTCTTCCCTTCCTCTGTGTAGTCTAGCCTTAAGCTTTCTATGTAGCCCAGGCTGGCCTTGAGTTCTCAATCTTTCCACATCAACATCCTAGTAGTAGGACCACAGGTATGTGCCACACAGTTCAGTGCCCCATTTTCTATAGACACCAGGATTGTTACCAGGTGTAGAGGTACAAACCTATAATTTTAGCACTTGGAAGGTATAGAGAGAGGGATAAGTATATCAAGTTCAAGACCAGCCTTCGGTACTTAGATCCTGTCAAAAAAAGGGGGGGGGCTGGGGTATATATTTAAGAGGCAGAGCATTTGCCATCCATGAGATTCTGGGTTCAATCCCCAGTACTGCAAAAAGAAAACAAAAACAAAAAGACAACTATTTGTATATACAAGGAAAATGGGCCTTCTCTCAGCCCAGAAGGTGGCCTTATTCAGCATATTAGTGACTGTCTAAGTTAAAGTCCTAACACCTCGTTTTGACCTATGGGATCCAAGGAGAAGTAATCTGGGACCCTGAGAAAGATTCTCTCAGTAAGACTAATGGGGCATGGGGGATTGGTGGGGGGGGGGACTGCTATTCTCAGACGTTGTGGTATCTGGATCTGCACGTGATGTCTGGCACTGCTTCAGCCATGAATGAGATATTGTTGATATCCTAAGAATAGCAAAGTAGAAATACAGAGATAAAGTGGAGCCCTGGAGATATAGCCAATATACCAGGCTCTCCAGCTTGGGCTTCATCTGCCTCTCAATTTCTTGTTGTACGGCAAAACCACCCCTTACTGTTTACACTTTTAGATGAGTTTCTATTTCCTAGCAACTCCTTGTGGTAGGCTGTCTTATTATTCCCAAACATCCGGGGCACTTCCCTTCAGGAAGAGTGTATGTACAGGGCTTCCCTTGTTATCCCAGGGCATGGTCATATGACTTCCTTTGACCAATGAAGTGTGAGAAGCATGTTGGGCATTTTCGGACAAAAGCTTCAAGAGCCACAGTGTTGGTGTGGCAACCTCTCTTCTCCTGTGACCAGCGGAGCCTGTGAAGGTACCAGAGTGGGTCTTCAGTGGCCACAAAGCGTAGGGCTTTCCCACCTCTTCCATGGACATAGACAAGAGGTGACAGTTATTTTATTTTATTTATTATTATTATTATTATTATTTTTTTTTGTCTTTTTGAGACAGGGTCTCCCTGTAGCCCCGCCTGTCCTGGAACTCGCTCTATAGACCAGGCTGGCCTTGAACTCACAAAGATCCGCCTGCCTCTGCCTCTCAAGTGCTAGGATTAAAGGCGTGCGCCTCCACGCCCGGCCTAGGTGACAGTTATTTTAAACTGCTGAGATGCTCTGATTTTACTGTAGTTACATCTTCCATTCCTGGAAGATGTAACAACAGTAAAGATGTCTTAAAAGCTGCGATGCCCGGCCGGGCGTGGTGGTGCACGCCTTTAATCCTAGCACTCGGGAGGC
>VZQC01003121.1:753626-815910 GCA_009823505.1 Rhizomys pruinosus | reverse complement strand
TTTTCTTTTCTTTTTTTTTTTTTTTAAGAGGGTGTCGGATTCCCCTGGAACTGGAGTTCTCCTGGAATTGGAGTTACAGACGGTTCTTAGCCGCCATGTGGGTGCTGGGGATCGAACCTGGGTCCTCTTCAAGAGCAGTCGGTGCTCTTAACCGCTAGGCCATCTCTCCAGCCCCATTTCCTGAAGATCTTGAGAATGACATTAGAACTTTCCTGAATATACCGGTCAGCTCTTTGGAGATGATGAAACTGCGTTTGGTTATAAAGGTTTGAAGATCCTGTTGTACTATATTGCTGGTAGCCTATCAACAATGTTCCATGTTGAATATACATCTAAAGTTGATGAGAATTTTGATTGTGTGGAGGCAGATGATGTTGAAGGCAAAATCAGACAAATCATTCCACAGGGGGTTTGCACAAATACAAATGATTTTCTTTCTTTGCTGAAAAGGAGATTGATTTCAAGCCATTTGGGACTTTACTCCATACATACACTCAGTTCTCAGTCCAACAGGAGGAGGAAACTTTACTTTTCAGATATACAAGGCTGACATGACATGTAGAGGCTTTTGAGAATATCATGAAGGGCTTCAGAACTTTTTGATGTGGTTTATTGAAACTGCTAGCTTTATTGACGAATATGATGAAAGATAGCACTACTTTCTAGTATTTGAGAAGTATAGTAAGGATGGCGCTACGCTCTTTGCCACCATAGGCTTCATGTCAGTGTATAATTCCTATGTGTACCCACACAAAACCCCGGCCACGTGTAAGATGCTGATATTGACTCCATTTCCTGGCCAAGGCCATGGTGCTCAATTTCTTGACACGGTTCATAGGCTCTATATTGCATCTCCTTCAGTTCTTGGTATTACAGTGGAAGATCCATCCAAAGGCTATGTGAAATTAAGAGACTTTGTGCTTGTGAAGCTTTGTCAAGATCTGCTTTTCCCGGGAAAAGTCAATGCAAGGATTCAATGAAGGTATGGTAATACAAGCACAGCAAAAATAAATAAGCAACATGCTAGATGGGTTTATGAAATTCTCCGATTGCTGGTAACTGACATGAGTGATGCTGAACAATACAGAAGCTATAGACTGGCTATAAAAAGAAGACTAATTAGCCCATCTAAGAAAAAAGCAGAGAGATCTTGCCAAGATAAGACAATGCCTCCAACCAGAAGAACTGACAAACCAGATGAACCTGATAGGAATAAGCATGCAACATGAACAGCTGGAAGAAAGCTTTCAGGAATTGGTGGAAGACTACCGACATGCTATTGAATGACTAGCTCAAGAGTAGATTGTCCTACTCTGTTCAGGCAGCTTCCAGATTTATGTACACTGTCCTGTGAAAACTCTGATGATGATTTTAATTTTAAAATCTTATAACATTTTACTTACATTAAAAGTTATCTGCCGGGCGTGGTGGCCCACGCCTTTAATCCTAGCACTTGGGAGGCAGAGGCAGGCAGATCTTTGTGAGTTCAAGGCCAGCCTGGTCTACAGAGTGAGTTCCAGGACAGCTGGGTCTACAGAGAGAACCTGTCTAGAAAAGACCAAAAAACAAAACAAAACAAAACAAAAAAAACCCACCTTGAGATGCAGAACCTTGACTGAGTGGCTGACTGGGTATTGTAGAACACTGTTCTCTAGGGATAACAGCTATCATCTTCATCAGAGAAGCCGTGTATAATGACTTCCAAGAGACCCTCAAGATCAGGCCTATTGACTGTTGATGTTCCCTCATAAGAGGGGTGGGAAAGGCTATCAAACCCTGTACCTCCAAGCCAGCCAAATGTGATTCTGCCCTAATTACACATGGTTAACTGAATTGGGGACTCCATCTATGCAGCTATGGGAAATTGTCATCCACGGTGGGGTGAGACCTTTCAGTAGTGCAGCTGTTTGGGGGTCACCCATGCTCCTGTAAGTAGCCCCTAAGTCATGTTCAGGAAGTGAGACCCATAAGCCCATTGGTTCCCCAAACCGGATCTTTAGTTTGTCATTGGTGCCTGTGTTTGAGTGGGGTGGGGAGAAGGGGGAGAAGAGAACATGTGTTCATATTCTCAGAGGGGAAATGTTCATGTAACAGTAGGGAGCCACTAAGAGCAGAACATGTTAAAAACTGAACACGCACTGCTGAGAGCAGAATCCCACTGTCAGTGCCACCCTCGCTGGCCAGTGAGATGAGCCTTGGGGCCGTCAGAAACTTAAACCAAACAAAGCTTTGAAGAGTCCCCACTTCAATGCATTATTTAGAGTAAATTAATCACAACTTATTAAGTGTCTCTTCAGTACCTGACGCTCACCTCTGCACTTTGCCTCAGGAGCTTTTTCTCCTTTTCTTTGTGGAATGACCTTGCAATGCTCTCAATTCCCTGGCAACACATTGGGGGGTGGGGGTGGGGGGGCTCGGTTAGGTTAGCAAGGGCTCAGTGATCAGAAACCTGATGTTTTTTGGTATAAATATGCTTTGAGCTAATGCTTACAGAGCACTTGTTCTGTAGCTGGAGTCATTCTCAGGATTTTATACACAGTAGTTCCCTTAATCCTCCTCTTTAGATGTAGGGATTTTTTTTTTTTTTACTATTGAGAAAACTGGCACAGAGAGATTAAATATCTTGTCCAAGGTCGTGAAACTAAAATGTGTTGACACTGGGGTTCTATCTTAGCCTCCAGAGATGCGTTCTATCTAGTGCACCTTGCTGAGGTTCCCATGAGGGGCTTGTTCCTGGAGTGGAGTTGTTCTGGGAGAAGCAGA
Source organism: Rhizomys pruinosus (assembly GCA_009823505.1). Lineage (NCBI taxonomy): Eukaryota > Metazoa > Chordata > Mammalia > Rodentia > Spalacidae > Rhizomys > Rhizomys pruinosus. The sequence goes on along the minus strand of VZQC01003121.1, from coordinate 813,147 downwards.
GCCAGAGGTTAAAAGTAAAAGACCATCTCACTGACCTCCTCTCCGGATATTGCTTCACAATTTGCAAAATTGTCCACATCCTGGTTTCCGCAACCGTAAGATGGTGCGGAGGACAGTCCTTTCCTCTGGGGGCTGTGACAAATGAAACAGATGAGTCATGTGGCCCTCGGATTGCACCCGGCCCTGATAACCGCCCTCTGAATGTTCCTGGGGCTGCTGTAGCACTGCAGAGCAGACCCTCAGTGCAAGAGTGGTTTTAGCTGAAGAGCCACAAGCAAATATGAAGTAAGTTTCTTGAAGCATCTATAAGAGGGAACAGTGTCTGGCCTTGGGAAGGCTGGATGGAAGACAGGCCACTGCAATGTATGGTGTAAGAGTATGAGACATTCTTCTGAGACACAAAATGTGGTGGTGGGTATATGAGCAGGGAAGTGGAGCTTGCAAGGACTTGGACCTCAAAATGTTTTGGAAAAGCTTTGGGGACAGCACATTTGGTGGAAGTGAAATAATTTGCCAGCCAGTCCCGTAGGCCATATCTCTAAAATATGTTTCAAGTCAGAATGCTTCTCTCCTCTGCCACCGTCAACAGCTGCCTGAGGCCCCCACTGTCTCTCTCCCAGATTCCTCTGTTGGCCTCCCAGCTACTTTCCTGCTTCCATTCTTGTCCATACAGGGAAGAAAAGAAACTTCTCTCTACTTACACTCAACACAAAAGACTTCTAGTCACCAACAAATGAATCTCTAACACCAACTGGATGTCTTAGAACTGAATTCAATTCTAATAATAACATGTTAATAGAGACCCCCCCACATTTTAAATACCAATCACTGGTGGGCAGAACTCTTCTTACATACAACTTCTCTCTGATATGACCCTAAACTGGAGGTTCCCATGACCTCTTTCTGGAGTTTGATCACAGTGGCTTGCAGAACTCAGGAGAACAGTTTACTTACATCTGCAAATTACTGTGAAAGACCATTTTAAGGATGCACATTAATAGATGAAGAGATATAGAGAAGGTCCATTGGGGTCCCATCCACAGAAGCTCCTGTGGCTGTGGAGGTAGGAGTGGCAGCTCTGTGTCTGGGGATGTGTTCACTCACTTGGAAGTTCTCTGAACCCCACAGTTTAGAGATGTTTATGGAGGCTTGATCATATATTCATGATTGATGATTAAGCCCATCTCCAGCCCTCCACCCCTGCTTCCTTGAGTACAGGATTAGGGCTGAAAATCCCAACCTTCTAATAGCTCAATCTTTCGGCTGGTCAGTTTGCATCCGGGAGCCTACCCAGAGTCACTTCATTAGCATGCTCCTCCCATGAAGAAAAAGCTCAGAGACTTGGAGCTCTGCTTTGGGAACCAGGGTTAAAGGCTAAACGTTAGATGAGAGGATGCCCAGGACCTCATCGCTTAGGAAATTACAAGGTGCCTGGTTCACTTTAGTTGTCAACAGAATCTTGAATGAGCTGTAGATGGCCTCTGACCATATCTTTTGGGGATTATCTTGATTGTGTTCATTGAGGTGGGAAAACCCTCCTCTTGTGGGTAGCACCATTCCCTGGCTGGGATCCTGGAGTATACAAGTAGAGAAAGCGAGTTGACCAGCAGCACGAACTTATTGCTATCTGTTCCTAATTGTGAATGTGATGTATTCAGCTGCTTCAAGTCCCAGCTGCCTTGATGTCCTCCACCATGATATACTATACCCTTGAAGTGTTAGTCAGAATAAACTCCCTCTTAAGTTGAATTTGTCAGGGTATTTTATTTATATTTTTTTTGTCTTTTTCAAGACAGGGTCTCCCTGTAGTCCCAGCTGTCCTGGAACTCACTCTGTAGACCAGGCCAGCCTTGAACTCACAAAGAACAAAGATCCGCCTGCCTCTGCCTCCCAAATGCTAGGATTAAAGGCGTGTGCCACCACGCCCGGCTGTCAGGGTATTTTTATGACAGTATCAGGAAAAGATATTAAAATAGAAATTGGTGGGCTGGAGAGATGGCCTAGCGGTTAAGAGCGCCGACCACTCTTGCAGAGGACCCAGGTTCGATCCCCAGCACCCACATGGCGGCTGAGAACCATCTGTAACTCAAATTCCAGGAGAACTCCAGTTCCAGGGGAATCCCGACGCCCTCTTCTGACCTTCATGGCATTGCACGACTCGGATGCACAGACCTACATGCAGGCAATACATTCATACACATAAAAAATAAATAAATAAATAAATAAAATTTTAAAATTTAAAAAAATAAATAAAATAGAAATTGGTACCACAAAGTGGGGTCATTGCTGTAATGAATTTGACCACGTGGTTCTTAGGCCTTTGCAACTGGTTTGCAAGAAGAATGCAGAAGAGTTTCATCTTTGTGTTAGAAAAGCTCTTGAGGGGCTGGAGAGATAGCCTAGCGGTTGAGAGTGCCAACCNTCTTTTCATAGTGTCCCACAGTCCTGGTTGTTCCACTTTTGTGTATTTTAAGATTTTTACATATCTATCTTGAGGTTTTTAGTTGTCTGATTAACTGTCCAGTCCTGATAGTTGTTTCTGCTTCCTCCATTGCTTCTGGGCCTTTTCCACGGTTCCTTTCCTCTATTGCGATTGAGTGCTTGCATTCTCCTTTTCAATTTTCTATTCCTGATTTCCTCAGTATTTACTTCTTTTTAGAGCTTTCAATCTCTTCTGTGAGCTCTTGGTTCGCCGTTGGCTTTCCTTTGGCTGTTTCCAGCATCCGGATTTTCGTGGTTTGCCAGTCTTCCTGGAGTTGTCATTTTCTCTTCTACTTCTTGGTTCTTTATTCCTTTTCTTAGTTCCTATGATTTGCTCTTTCATTATTGTTGCAAGTTCTAAATCCATGTTCCCAATTGTGTTTCCTGATATCTGTGTCCTGGGCCATCCCCAGGGGCTCCACTGTCGCGGAATCTTCCCAGAGGTGGTAGAGGCTGTGCTGGATGCGTATCTGGCCTCTTGCTGGTTGTCTCTTCTTCGTCGTGTGCTGGCTGCTCCCTTGCTGATATTCACATGTAGATCTCTAATGGCCTGTTCACTGGTTGTGCGAAGGCCACGCTTTGCTTGTCCTCCTAGAATGCCCTCGTAATCGTCAGTTTGGGGGGAGAGCGACCGACTGTCTGTGGGTCGCCTTATAGCCCCCGAGCGCCCGCTGGCACCACCCTCCGGGCTTGCCTGAGCTGTTTGGTAGATCTCAGATACAGAGTCAACACCCTGCCCTCTTAATACGATCTGGAAGAAGACTCCTGCCCACGACCACAAACCAACAATCAAAGACAAGCTGGATTACGGAGAACTAAGTGGAAATACTCAAACAGTCAGCCTTGCTGAAACACACACTGCATGTCACATAACCTCGAGCTTAGCTGAGCTTCTTGGGAGACTTCCAATTCTCTTTTATAAAAAGCGATTTATTCTCTATTTATTTTATATGTATGGAGGTTTCCCCTGCATGTATGTACAGTGGACCACTGCACACCACATGCATGCAATGTCCAAAAGAGGGTGTTGGATCCCCTAGAAATGGAGTTGTGGATGGTTGTTAGCTGTCATGTGGGTACTTGGAAACTAACCCGGGTCCTCTGCAAGAGCAGCCACTGCTCTTAACCACCAAGCCATCTCTCCAGTCATTTTTTTCTAATTCTCATATCTAATCTGAGAGTCAGAGAGTTTGTTATTCTCTGTTATGCAGATTTATGGAACTGGAGAAAAGGATTTACTCACGACACCCTGAGAAAGGCAAGATTGGGACCCAGGACTCAATGTTCTCGGCAGTTTTGCTCCTTTCTCTGGAGATGCAGTTGACTCAAACCCACTCTAGGCTACAGTAATGGGTGAAATTCCAACAATTCCTATACCAATTTTCAGAACTGTTCAAATCTACAAACATTATCCAAGAAACAACTAATAGGACATCTGGGTTAAACATGGTGTTTCCTGAGAGTGTCTAGAGTCTCAGAGACCACTTTGGATAGCACAAGCCAGATGTTTCTGGGTAACTATCATCTTAGTGCCCTGGATAACATCTCTGCAGCTTTACTAAGATGAAGTGTTATCAGCATCGTCAACCAGGCTTAAGGGAGTTTTGTTGGAATTCTCAATATGGGTGAGTCTTGTGCAAGCTTGGGCCTCATTCTCTTACTATGCCCAGACTCACCTTCCCTCACTCAAACTAAACTCACTCCTCACTCTTCTCAAGCTAGGTTGGAAAGTTCTGTTTACAGGGAAGAGTAAAAGGAAGAAAAGCTGACTTTTGACTTTCTGCCATTCTTAGAGAGGCTGACAGGAAAAAAAATTGTCTCTGTCAATACTGCTCATCACAGCTAAGAGAAAAGGTCCTCATTGAAGGGACATGTTAGCAACACATCACAGCACCTTCCTGAACATAGTAAAGAGCCAGGCTCTGACCACCCCCAGTGTAGGACACAGCACAGCCCTCACCCCAGTCACCCAATCAAGAACAATTCTCTATTCTCTCTGGATTCAGAGAAAACGCATTGCTTTCTACAAGACCCCTTCTAATATTTGTCTGAATGACTCAACTCTGACAATGTGGCTCTAGCCTTCAGTTCTCTATGAGTCTAGACTTGCTGGAAACCCAATCAGCATTGTGAGGATCACAGCCCATCATCAGTCTTGTCCTCATTCAGTCATGAATCCAAGCATTCGTCCTACTTCATTCCATCATAAATAGGTGAAGCCAAGGAGCCACGCAACTAAACCCACTAAACTCACCAGCCGTATCTCCCAGGGAGATATTAGATGACAGTTAGTTGTAAGATTCCATCATCTTTAAAAGCAACCCATCTCACGGGGATTCTTCAACTGGCTATGGAACTGTATAATGTACTACTCTAAGAAGCATGGCTCTCTTCTCAGAGTCACTTAAGACAAACCCCTGCAGAAAGCAAGCTGGCACTAAGCATCATTTAGAAACAAGGGATTCTGATAGGAGAAATAACATGGCAAGTCAGGATGGCAGCACTCTGCTGGAGGTGCACCCCAGGGGAGCTGATCTCAAAAGGATTAGTTCACAAGGTAAGAACACAATAAAGAAACACAGATCCTGAATGGGAGAGACTTGGAGAATGATGTCAAAGAGACAGAGCACATCCCAGACTCCAGGAATGCGGGGCAATAAGGATTCATAACAGAAGGAAAACAACATGCAGTGAGGATAAGGTGTAGAAGACGGGTGTGCCTGGGGGTGGGGACAGCGGGCAGGGACAAAAGAGAAAGGGACCTGGAGCAGTCATGAACTGCACCTCTGAAGCCAGTGCATCGATTCTCTTACCATTCCCAGCTTCAGCAGGTCATAGACCAGGTGTTAGTGGTGCACACCTGTAATGATAGCACCTGGGAGATAGAGGCAAAAGGATTAGAAGTTCAAGACCATCCTTAGCTATACACATGGGCTACATGAGACCCTAGCAATAAACAAACAAGAGGCTGGCAAGATTGCTCAGCAGGTAAGAGCACTGACTGCTCAGATGACCTAGGTTCAGTTTCCAGAGTGGTGGCTAAACACCATCCTTAAACTTCAGTTCCAGGGGATCCAGTGCCCTCTTCTGGCCTCTGCAGGCATTGCACACACATGGTATGCTTACATACATGCAGGCAAAACACTCATACACATAAAATAAATTAAAAAATTAAAGAAATAAGTAAATTAAGAAGTTGGGTCTAGATTTGATAATCTTGTACAAAATATATATAAAAAAATAAAAAAGAAGTTGGAAAATTGAGACCAATTGACTCAAAAGCAAATAGAAAAATGGTTTGTAAAAGGAGTCATCTAGGGGTAGAACGATGACTCAGAGGTTAAAAAACTGGCTGCTCTCACAGAGGACCTGAGTTCAGTTCCTAGAGTCCACATGGTGGCTAACAATTGTCTGTAACTCCAGTTCCACGTATCTGATGCCCTCTTCTGGCTTCCATTAGCATTTCTTGACAAAAATATACTTACATACATGCAGGCAAAACACTCACGCACATAAAATATTTTAAAAAATTGGGTTCCAAAAAAAGAAAGAAAGAAAGAAAGAAACTACAGACAGAAATGTAACTGCGTCCAGCCAGAGAGAAAGAGAGCTCTCCCCAGAAACCACATTTGATTGTAACTTGATCTTAGACTTCCAGCTTCCAGAATGGGATAATAAATATCTGTCACCCAGTCCCTGGCATATCATTATGGAAGCCCAAGTAGACAAACACAGGAGCAGAGAACAGAATTCAGTCCTATATTCATACCACAACTTGTCATGAGATGGAGGTAGCAGTATAAAACAGCTGAGCAGAATACTCAATTAGGGTTCCTGGGAGTATGAGGGACAGAGAGAGGGGCTGCTTACCCATTAAAATTAAAGCTAAATTTAAACTAAAAGTCTATAACTAAAAATTTAAAAATAAACTAGTAGAAAAGTGGACAAAAGGTAAATAGGCAGGAAGCTTGTATGCCTAAAACAATTTTCTTCTTTGTGTGTGTGTAAGGCTCTAGGTTGTCTTTGAGACAAGGCCTCTCAGTCACAACTAGAGCTTGCTGATGTGTGTCCTTAGTCTCTAAAGCTTGCTTGCCTGCTGGGGTAGTGGGGTAGGGGGAGATGATCCCCTGCCTCCACCAACTGGGGCTGGGATTAAAGGTGGACCGCCATGGCCCTGACATTGACATGGGTCTGGGGATTAGAATTCTGGTCCTCTTGCTTTTATGACACATGTTTTAACTGCTGAGCCATCTCCAGACACTAAACATATTAAAAAAAAAAAACTTCCTTAATTAGTAGAGACATGAAAACTGAAGGAAAAGAAGTCACCATTGCAGCTCATCACAATGAGACTGTTAGTAAGATGATCCTAGACGTTGGCAGGACATGAGAAAGGAACTGCGATCCACAGTCAATGTGAGTGTGAAACCTGGCCAAACCCGACCCAGAGGAAGCGAGTGGGGTGCACAGAGCATGGTGTGACCTGCCATAGAGTTCAGAAAGAGAAGAGCACTGTTTTTGGTTTCTTTTTATTTTTTAATCAATTTTGGATGGGGATTTTTAAAATAAAGTCTCAAGTAGCCCAGACTGGCCTTGAACTCACTATGTAGCCATAAATGACCTTGAACTCCTCTCCTCCTGCCTTCCCTTTCCAAATGCTGGAATCACAGGCATGTACCCACTCCCCATCCTGAGGCTGAGAGAATAATTTTTTTTTTTTTTTGGTCTTTTCGAGACAGGGTCTCCCTGTAGTCCCAGCTCTCCTAGAACTTGCTCTGTAGACCGGGCTGACCTTGAGCTCACAAAGATCCTCCTGCCTCTGCCTCCTGAGTGCCAGGATTAAAGGTGTGCACCATAACGCCCAGCGATAAGGACTTTTTAAAAAATATGTAAGTAGCCTGTTTTTAGATTCTTTCTTTCTTTTTTTTTTTTTTTGGTCTTTTCGAGACAGGGTCTCCCTGTAGTCCCAGCTGTCCTGGAACTCACTCTATAGACTCGGCTGGCCTTGAACTCGCAAAGATCCGCATGTCTCTGCTTCCCGAGTGCTAGGATTAAAGGCGTGCACCACCACGCCCGGCGTAGGTTATTTCTATAGTGTACCAGATCAATTAAAAGTCAGTAAATTAAACTGTGCTGATTAGCACAGACCTCTTAATCCTGCTAATCCAGAGGCTGAAGCAGGAGGACTCAAGTTTAAGGCCTGCCTAGGCTACAAAGTGAATTCAAGGCCAGACAGGCAACTTATTCCACTGCTGTGGCCACTGAGAGGCTGGCTGTTTTTTTTCTGTGTTGGGAAGGGGAAACTAGCCCTGGGCAGGGTCCAGGGGGTCCCCAGGCTGATCTGCCTGGTCTCATGAACCTTTACCTCTATATATTTTGTTTTAAAAAATATTTCCTATGGAGGAAGCTGCTGCATTGGGGTTGGTTGCTCAGCTAAGGCCAGCTCCTCTCTATCCCTTTCAGGAACTCTTCAACAACCTGTTCTCCTGTGAAGGCAAGTTGAACCATGAAGTACTTCATTGATATGATGAAGGTCCCTGCTAGGCTTTGGGTTTCCTCATTAATCACCTGTACAAACATCTCAGGATGAGAGCTTGGATATGGTTAGGTCAGTAGAGTGCTTGCCTAGCATCGATCCCCAGCACTGCATAAACCTGGCCTGGTCACCCAAGCCTGTAATCCAGTACTACTGAGGTAGAGGCAAGGAGATCAGAGATTCATGGCTATCGTCAGGTATATAGTGGGTTCAAGGGCAGCCTGGGCTACATGAGATCCTTTTCTAAAAAAAAAAAGCACAAAACAAATATAATCTTGGGACCAGTATAAGTTCTTAAATAGGCAAATATATTTCCAGTGGTGAAGGACTTAAATATAGGTGACATCCAGAGAGGCAGCTTGAGTGACTTTCCTTCATGTAGCTACTAGATGTCAAGAGAAAGTAAGTTAGGTTATAAGAAGACCACACACCCTCAGGCCCCAGATAAAAAGGCACATGAGGCATAAGTCACTCCAGGAACATGATTTACTTCCATGTGGGTTGCCAGAGCCGGCCACCCATAGACACGTGGTGGAACCAAAGGCTGGGGGCAGGGGCAAAGGCAGGGGCAAGATGGTGACTAGCCATGGGGCAGGGCCTCAGGACAGGGGAAGAGGTCAGAAGATTGACAGCCTTTGCGGGAAGTGGGCATCTGTATGTCCCTTGGGATTCTGGGAAGCCCAGACCTAACAGTAAGATGATGGGGCAGTGGGCACAGAGGATGCCAAACCCGAAAGGAGACAGAGTCCGGGGTCCAGAGGTTTGAGGAGATGTGGGTGCAATGTGCAGAGCCTGTGGTGAGAGAGACCTGGAGGAACACAGACGTCTTCCCTCTGGATGAAAGGCAGTATAATGAGGACACTTTGTTTTCTTAGGTCCTCATGTCTGTGTAGTTGGCTTTTATCAATGGATATTTTCAAAGAAAACACTTCAAAGGGAGGAAGCTCAGATGGAGAGCATTGGTCCCTCCAGATAAGGACAAGAAGCTACTGAACTTGGGCCCAGCACCAGTACCTCACCACCACTGACACCCTCGAGCAGCAGCAGTAGCACCCACCAGAGGAGGATGGACACTGGAAAATGGAAGGATGCATTTTGTTTACAGTTTTATTTTACATGTTTCACGTATTTTATTATTTTTATTTTCATGAGTGTGAGTGTATTGCCTGCATGTGTGTAAGTGCACCTGTGTCATGCAATGCCGTGGAAGTCAGAAGAGAGCTTCAATTCCCCTGGAACTGGAGTTATGGACAGTTTTTAGCTGCCATGTAGGTGCTGGGAATTGAACTCAGGCCCTCTGCAAGAACAGCCAGCGCTCTTAGCTGCTGAACCATCTCTTTTAAAGCACCCTCACGGTTGTTGTGGGAAATGTCTGCTGCCCTTCCTTGCTCTTCAGAGTTTAATACTGACCCTTATTTTAAGTTCACTGGTCAGGACAGCAAAAGGGGCACACACACAGAGCCCTGAAGGAATTACTGGGTGGCTCTCACAAATCGAATGAAAGAGGTCAGACACAAAAAAGAACAGCATATGATTCCATTTCAAAGAAGTGGAAGATTGGGGAGGGGGGAGGAGGCTGGAGAGATGGCCCAGTGTTTGAGTGCTTACTGCTTATAGAGGAGATGGGTTTGGTGCCCAAGAATCACAGGGTGGCTAACATCCGCCCATTCCTAATTCCAGTTCCAGGGATCTGACATCCTTGTCTGGCCTCCACAGGCACCAGGCACACATGTGGTGCACTTAAATACATGTAGGCAAAACACTCATATGCATAAAATTAATAAAAATTTAAAAGCAAGAATTCTCCCTGCCATGTGGAAGATGAGAATGGATTACCAGAAAGGAGGGAATTGGGAACTGGAAAGGCTTCCCATCCTCCTTGGAGGCACTGCTTAGAAACATGTACACATTTGGTAAAACCCTTAACTGCATGTTTAAGATTTGTGTCTTTCATCACTATAAATTTCAGCTAAAAATGTAAGCTAAATGTCTGCTCAAAATAAATGCACAGGAAACGTGGCTCTTCCTTTCCTCAATGTGGACACATGTCACCTCACTGTGGTGGTTGTCTGAATTAGGACACCCAAACCAGGCAGAGAAATGGGTCAGAGAGTATCTTGGAGCCTGAGGTGGGCCTGGGAAGGAGTGTGATGTTACTTCAGAGCTAAATTTTATTAGATAGCTATGTGCTAGGAACAGGGACAAGTCTCTGGGTGTGAGGTTTGTTACTTATACATCTCTTTGAAATGCAGAGTCCATGAACCTGGGGTCCTGTCTACTACCAAAAGGGCAGTAAAAGAAAGATTCTAAACTATCTTAATCAGGATGCTCACAATAAAATGTCTTTATTACACTAGGCTACAGAAAGCAAGTGACGGTTCTTTGGGGGGGGGGTTAGGAAGCTTAGAGGAACCATTGCCAGGTGTTTAAAAGTTGAAGAGAAATGTTTGTTATAGAATGGAAAGAATTTGAAATCCCAATTAGTGACCTGAAAAATCAAGCCAATCCTGGCATGGTAGCACACACTCCTGAATCCCTGCCCTTGAAGAAAGAAAGTCAGGAGCATCAGGATGCTCAGCATTATCCTCTACCAGCTAGCAGGTTTGAGGCCAGCATGGGCTACACAGTACTTTGTCTCAAAAAACAAAAACAAAAAAAAAATCAAGTCAAGGAAATATTCCAGGAAGCAGGACCAAAAGAAGATTTTTATTGTAGAAGAACTAAGAGTTGGTTGTGGTGCTACACAGCAGCCTACTGTACATGGGGGCAGGCGACCATGTATCAGAGGCCAGCCAAGGCTACACAGCCCTGTCTCAGAAATACAGAAATAGCGATGAATAAAAACAGGAATAAATCTAGGAGGGTCAAGAAATGACATCTCCAAGTCACCCAAGGAAACAGGAGCAGAGAAAATGCAGGGTGGAGCCCTCACCCATGCAGGGATGAGCAGGTATACTGGAAAATGGTCTTCACTTACATTTCCTGCTGAAATGCCAGATCTCTAAGGACAATGAGAGCAGCTTAAAGGCTTCCAGAGGAGGAAAAACAACACATCATGCAGCATGCTGGGCGACGGGGATAGGGAGTAGTTGCTGGAAAATAAGTGGAAGGTCAGAAAAAGACTACTTTTTTGTTGGTTTTTAAAAAATATTTTATTGGTGGGGTGTGGTAGCACACGCCTTTAATCCCAGAACTCAGGGGGCAGAGGCAGGTGGATCTCTGTGAGTTCAAGGCCAGCCTGATCTAGTAGCAAGCTCCAGGCCAGCTGGGACTAAAAGGGAGACCCTGTCTCAAAAAAGACAAAAAATGCTTTATTATTCTTATTTTATGAATATGAGTGCTTTGCCTGAACATATGTAAGTGCATCAGTGTGCAGCAGGGTCAGACCCACTGGAACTGGAGTTATGGGTGATTATTAGCTGCCATGTGGGTGCTGGGAACCAGAACTCTGGTCCTCTGCAAGAGCAACAGGTGCTCTTACCCACTGAGCCACTTTCCAACCCCAGGTTGTTAGTATTTATTTTTGTCTCTTCTAGATATCCGGGGTCACAAGGCTCAGTTCCAGGGGAGGAAGCTCTACTGAGGATCGTGGCTCCGTCTTCCTAGCAGCCCGTATTGTGGGCTTTGGTAAACAGAGGTGTTGGTTTCTCCTAGGCAGTGCACATGCAGTCTCAAGAAGGCACAGAAGAGAAGATGGTGACAGGGGTTGCAGATGAATTGTGGTGCAGAGCAGACCCTTTGGAGTCAACCCTCTGGGCTGGTAGCAGCTGCCTGACTGAGCAATGGTGCTGGGCTTCAGTGTAGTTGTGTAAAATGAATAAAAATGGGTGAATAGACCAGGCCTGCCTTAAAGGATGCTGGGTCAGTTAGCCGCAGTCACCGCCTCCCCTCGCCCACTCCCCCCTCCCCACGCCCCCCGCCCCCTCACCCTCCTCCCCACCAGAACTCTGGACAGCCAGTGTCACAGATGGCCCTGATTCAGTGCTTCACAGAGACCTGCAAAAGCCCCGGGGAAGTCCAGCAGTATCTGACGCCCCTGTCCATCTGGACTTTCCGCCCATCTCCACCCAGGGCTTGGGTGGCCCAGGAGCTCTGGCGAGTCCAAACGGAATCCTCACAGACCACCCAATAGTGGCACATGGCCTGCTACTACTTGCAGGAGCTCTAAGAAATCAACCTGGCTTCCTCATCAGAGCTGTGGCGCCTCTTGCAGCAGTGCGCTGGCGCCAGCCCGCCCCCGCCCCCCCCCCCGTCCCCCCGTCCCCCCGTCCCCCCCGTCCAGAACTCAGGTCGCACATTCTAGCTTTCCAGCGGGCCGTCACAAGGGCCGGGGCTTGCCTGGATACAGAGTAGCTGGAGCCCACTCACTCTTCGTTTCGCTGTTCTGCCCATCTCTAGTTTGAGCAGTAACTGGCCTAAATGAGAAAGTTTTCAGAGCAACGTTGCTGCCCACCCTGCCGCCATCTCCATCCTTGTCATCGTCCTGCACAAATTATGGCCGGTCAGCTGCCCCTGCCTGCCTAGCGTTTCCAGGTTTCTCCTGCCAGGGCGAATCTGCCTCTTTGGGGACCTGACCCCCATCGTTCCCTGTGTACCTCTGGCATCTACAGCGGCTGCAGGAAGCAGTATATTTGGGGGATGTTCGGCCTTTTTCAGGGCGCAGAAGCACTCTCTCGACTGCCCCACTAGTGCAGGTGCTGATTGCCAAGGCTCCACAGCCCTTCGAATTTGACCACCTGCCTCCTCTTCGTTCAAGGGCAACTGACTTGAGGGCCAAAGAAAAAAATTAAAAATGGGAGGAAGGAGGAAAGGAAGGTAAAGAAAGAGGAGGAGGAGGAGGAGTGGAGTTGGAGGAGTTCATGATAAAAGAGGAGATAGAGGAGATAAAGGAGGAAGAAGAGGAAGAGAAGGAGGAAGAAGAAGAGGAGGAGGAAGAGGAGGAGGAATAGGAGGAGGAGGAAGAGGAGGAGGAGGAAGAGGAGGAGGAGGAAGAGGAGGAAGAGGCGTTGGAGGAGCTGGAGATGGAGGAGTTGGCGATAGAAAAGGTGAAAGAGGAGATAAATGAAAAAGAGGAAGAGGAGGACGAAGAAGACGAGGCGGAAGATAAGGAAGATGAGCAGCAGGAAGAGGAAGAGGAAGAGGAGAAAGAGGAGGAGAAGGAGGAGGAGGAGGAAGAGGAGAAGGAAGATGACGAGGCAGAAGATAAGGAAGATGGGCAGCAGGAAAAGGAAGAGGAAGAGGAGGAAGAGGAAGAGGAAGAGGAGGAGAAGGAGGAGAAGGAGGAGGAGGAAGAGGAGGAAGAAGAGGAGGAGAAGGAGGAGACAAAAACCCCAGAGGATAAGAAGAGGGACCCATGCAGAAGCCATATTCAAATGACATCTAAGACCCTGGTGGCCAAAGTGAGCACGGTTTCCATGAGGCCACCTTATGGACTTCAAGAGGGAACTCAGCACCCTCAGGATTTACTAGACTCCATGGAGATGGCTGCCCTATTATCTCCCAGGAAGGTCTCCCACGGCCTTAGTGCCCGCAGCTCTCACATCACTGAATGCATCTCAACTCTTGGGCAGTTCGGTGAAGAGGCAGTGGGGTACCTTGACCTAGCCTCACCCAGCTGTTCCACACTGAAGGAGAGCTCTCTCAAGTAAAAACTGGACCTAAGTGACTTTCTAGGCTCTGTAGAGTCCCAGGAGTCATGGAAGAAGGGGCAGGGCCAGCAGCCTCAGGCTGGTGCACCAGACACCTGGGCTGCTCCTGTATCTGCGCTAAAGAGACCCTGCAAGAGAAAAGCGTCCACATTAGAGCTGTGTCTGCGACCTCCAGGGCCACCATAACTGCAGTGGGATGGAGGTGACATGCCCCCCCCCCCAAGATTCCATGCATTGACAACGGGAAAGGACTGGACAGCAGAAGGGCCACCAAGGGTCAAGTCATCCAGAGCTTTTAAAAATAAAACAAAGTATTAGATTTCTTGGTGGCATTTTTAAACAAAATTTTTGTTGTTGTTGATTCTCTTCCTCCACCCTTTTCAACCAACTTTCTGCTAATCCCCTTTGTCCCTTCCACATCCAAGATAATTGCAGACAGGGAAACAGGGAAAGAAAAACCTTTATTCACTGCTGGTGAGTGTGTAAACTAGTGTAGTTGTTATGGAGTTTTTTTCAGCTGTTTGTCTCCTGGGTATTATCCCAAAGAACTCTACATTCTACCATGGAGATACTTATACCTCCATGTGTATTAGAAACCCTTTTTTATAGCTCTCCAAGGGACTTTGATAAAGGGATAAGTTCAAAGCACTTGTTCTCCAGGCTAAAGAGCTGCCAGTGTGGTCCTTGGTAACTTGGATGTGCCTTGAGGGGTCGATATCATCACCTGATACTCTTTTGTCTATAACCTCATTAGCATGAAATATTTAAACTAAAATTCCCTGTGTGTACATTGTATTCAGAGAATGAGGCATCTCAGATCTGGCTTTGGTCATGGTAAATGCTATGACAGAGTGGATCCCAAGGCTTCTTTCATGTGACTCCATAGGGAATCGGGAAGCAGGGAAGTTTATAGGACCCACAGCTTGGCTTCCTGAATCTTCTCTGCCCAGACACCAAAGTTGTTATTTTATGTTTTTTTTTATTGCCCTTCCTTGTATATGTACCAGAAGGGCTCCTTCCATGGACTCGTGTGGAAAGGAGTGGCTGTTGGTCACAGTTGGCCCAGTCATCCTCCTGTCTCACCTAAAAGCCTCTTAGTGGAATTCCCAATGCCATTTTATTTCTATTACTTTGTGTCTGCTTCCCACATGAAGCTATGAGCAATTCAAGAATGGCACTATGTTTTTCTGCTGTCTATTTTTGTACCACTTAGCACAATACCTGGTACATGGATTATACTTAAAAAGTAAGTAGTTCATGTGAAATTAATATAGGAGAAATGGAGAGCCTAGAGATGTACCTGATAGAGGGTGGGCCAAGGAAGCTGTCCGGGGTTCCAATTCTCTTTTTATAAAAAAGATTTATCTATTTCTTTTATATGTATGAGTGTTTCCCCTGCCATGTAAGTTACCACATGCATGCACTGTCCAAGAAAGCCAGAAGAAGGTGTCAAATCACCTAGAACTGGAGTTCTGGATGGTTGTTAGCTGTCACTGGGGTACTTGGAAATAACCCGGTCATCTGCAAGGGAGGCGAGCAGCCCACTTGCTCTTAACCACCACCCAAGCCATTCTCTCCAGTCATTTTTTTCTAATTCTCATATCTAATCTGAGAGTCAGAGAGTTTGTTATTCTCTGTTATGCAGATTTATGGAACTGGAGAAAAGGATTTACTCACGACACCCTGAGAAAGGCAAGATTGGGACCCAGGACTCAATGTTCTCGGCAGTTTTGCTCCTTTCTCTGGAGATGCAGTTGACTCAAACCCAGTCTAGGCTACAGTAATGGGTGAAATTCCAACAATTCCTATACCAATTTTCAGAACTGTTCAAATCTACAAACATTATCCAAGAAACAACTAATAGGACATCTGGGTTAAACATGGTGTTTCCTGAGAGTGTCTAGAGTCTCAGAGACCACTTTGGATAGCACAAGCCAGATGTTTCTGGGTAACTATCATCTTAGTGCCCTGGATAACATCTCTGCAGCTTTACTAAGATGAAGTGTTATCAGCATCGTCAACCAGGCTTAAGGGAGTTTTGTTGGAATTCTCAATATGGGTGAGTCTTGTGCAAGCTTGGGCCTCATTCTCTTACTATGCCCAGACTCACCTTCCCTCACTCAAACTAAACTCACTCCTCACTCTTCTCAAGCTAGGTTGGAAAGTTCTGTTTACAGGGAAGAGTAAAAGGAAGAAAAGCTGACTTTTGACTTTCTGCCATTCTTAGAGAGGCTGACAGGAAAAAAAATTGTCTCTGTCAATACTGCTCATCACAGCTAAGAGAAAAGGTCCTCATTGAAGGGACATGTTAGCAACACATCACAGCACCTTCCTGAACATAGTAAAGAGCCAGGCTCTGACCACCCCCAGTGTAGGACACAGCACAGCCCTCACCCCAGTCACCCAATCAAGAACAATTCTCTATTCTCTCTGGATTCAGAGAAAACGCATTGCTTTCTACAAGACCCCTTCTAATATTTGTCTGAATGACTCAACTCTGACAATGTGGCTCTAGCCTTCAGTTCTCTATGAGTCTAGACTTGCTGGAAACCCAATCAGCATTGTGAGGATCACAGCCCATCATCAGTCTTGTCCTCATTCAGTCATGAATCCAAGCATTCGTCCTACTTCATTCCATCATAAATAGGTGAAGCCAAGGAGCCACGCAACTAAACCCACTAAACTCACCAGCCGTATCTCCCAGGGAGATATTAGATGACAGTTAGTTGTAAGATTCCATCATCTTTAAAAGCAACCCATCTCACGGGGATTCTTCAACTGGCTATGGAACTGTATAATGTACTACTCTAAGAAGCATGGCTCTCTTCTCAGAGTCACTTAAGACAAACCCCTGCAGAAAGCAAGCTGGCACTAAGCATCATTTAGAAACAAGGGATTCTGATAGGAGAAATAACATGGCAAGTCAGGATGGCAGCACTCTGCTGGAGGTGCACCCCAGGGGAGCTGATCTCAAAAGGATTAGTTCACAAGGTAAGAACACAATAAAGAAACACAGATCCTGAATGGGAGAGACTTGGAGAATGATGTCAAAGAGACAGAGCACATCCCAGACTCCAGGAATGCGGGGCAATAAGGATTCATAACAGAAGGAAAACAACATGCAGTGAGGATAAGGTGTAGAAGACGGGTGTGCCTGGGGGTGGGGACAGCGGGCAGGGACAAAAGAGAAAGGAACCTGGAGCAGTCATGAACTGCACCTCTGAAGCCAGTGCATCGATTCTCTTACCATTCCCAGCTTCAGCAGGTCATAGATCCAGGTGTTGTGGTGCACACCTGTAATGATAGCACCTGGGAGATAGAGGCAAAAAGGTCAGAAGTTCAAGACCAACCTTAGCTTACAGCATGGGCTACACGAGACCCTAGCAATAACAAACAAGAGGGTGGCAAGATTGCTCAGCGGTAAAGAGCACTGACTGCTCAGATGACCTAGGTTCAGTTATCAGAGGTGGTGGCTAAAACACCATCCTTAACCTTCAGTTCCAGGGGATCCAGTGCCCCCTCTTCTGGCCTCTGCAGGCATGCACACAAACTGGTATTGCTTACATACATGCAGGCAAAAACACTTCATACACATAAAACTCAATCACAAAATTCAAGAAATAAGTAAATTAAGAAGTTGGGTCTAGATTTGATAATCTTTGTACAACATATATATATAAAAAAATAACAAAAGAAGTTGGGAAAAATTGAGGGACCAATTGACTCAAAAGGCAAACTAGAAAAATGGTTGTAAACGGGGAGTCCTCTAGTGTGGTTAAGAACGATGATCAGGGTTTTAAAAAACTGGCCTTGCTCTCACAGAGGACCTGAGTTAAGTTCCTAGAGTCCACATGGTGGCCTAACAATTGTCTGTAAACTCCAGTTCCACGTATTCTGATGCCCTCTTCTGGCTTCCATTAGCATTTCTTGACAAACCTATACTAATCATGCAGGCAAAACACTCACGCACATAAAATATTTTAAAAAAGAAAGAAAATGCTATGTCCAAAAAAAAAGAAAGAAAGGAAAGAAAGAAAATACAGCCAGAAATGTAACTGCGTCCAGCCAGAGAGAAAGAGAGGTCTCCCCAGAAACCACATTTGATTGTAACTTGATCTTAGACTTCCAGCTTCCAGAATGGGATAATAAATATCTGTCACCCAGTCCCTGGCATATCATTATGGAAGCCCAAGTAGACAAACACAGGAGCAGAGAACAGAATTCAGTCCTATATTCATACCACAACTTGTCCTTGAGATGGATTTTCTCGGGGTGGTAGCAGTCTAAAACAGCCTGAGCAGAATACTCCCTTTAGGGTTCCTGGGGTATGAGGAGGGAAGAGGAGAGAGGCTGATTACCCATATAAAATTAAAGTAAATTTAAACTAAAGTCTATAACTAAAAATTTAAAAATAAACTAGTAGAAAAGTGGACAAAAGGTAAATAGGCAGGAAGCTTGTATGCCTAAAACAATTTTCTTCTTTGCTGTGTGTGTACGGCTCTAGGTTGTCTTTTGAGACAAGGCCTCTCAGTCACAACTAGAGCTTGCTGATGTGTGTCCTTAGTCTCTAAAGCTTGCTTGCCTGCTGGGGTAGTGGGGTAGGGGGAGGATGATTCCCCTGCCTCAACCAACTTGGGGCTGGATTAAAGGTGGACCGCCATGGCCCTGACATTGACATGGGTCTGGGGATTAGAATTTAGGACTTCTGGTCCTCTTGCTTTTATGACACCCTGTTTTAACTGCTGCAGCCATCTCCAGACACAAACAAAAAATATTTCAAAAAAAAAAACTCCTTATTAGTAGAGAATGAATGAAACTGAAGGAAAGAAGTCACCATTGCAGCTCATCACAATGAGACTGTTAGTAAGATGATCCTAGACATTGGCAGGACATGAGAAAGGAACTGCGATCCACAGTCAATGTGAGTGTGAAACCTGGCCAAACCCGACCCAGAGGAAGCGAGTGGGGTGCACAGAGCATGGTGTGACCTGCCATAGAGTTTCAGAAGAGAAGAGCCACTGTTTTTTTGGTCTTTTTATTTTTTAATCAATATTTGGATGGGATTTTTAAAATAAAGTTCAAGTAGCCCGGACTGGCCTTTGAACCTACTATGTAGCCATTGAAATGACCTGAAACTCCTCTCCTCCTCTGCCTTCCCCTTTCAAATGTGGCAATCACAGGCATGTACCCACTCCCCATCCTGAGGCTGAGAGATAATTTTTTTATTTTTTTGGTCTTTTCGAGCGACAGGAGTCTCCCTGTAGTCCCAGACCTCCTAGAACTTGCTCTGTAGACCGGGCTGACCTTGAGGCTCACAAAGTCCTCCTGCCTCGCCTCCTGAGTGCCCGGATTAAAATGGTGTGCACCATAACGCCCAGCCGATAAGGACTTTTTAAAAAATATGGTAAGTAGCCTGTTTTTGATTCTTTCTTTCTTTTTTTTTTTTTTTGGTCTTTTCAGACCGGGTTCCCTGTAGTCCCAGCTGTCCTTGAACTCAATCTATAGACCTGGCTGGCCTTGTTGAAACTCGCAAGATCCGCCTGTCTTGCTTCCCGAGTGTTAGGATTAAGCGCGTGCACCACCAGCCCGGCGTAGTTATTTCTATAGTGTACCAGATCATTGAAAAGTTCAGTAAATTAACACTGTGCGATTAGCACAGGAAACCTCTCTAATCCTGCTAGCCCAGAGGCTGAAGCAGGAGGACTCAAGTTTTACAGGCCTGCCTAGGGCTACAAAGTGAAATTCACAGGCCAGCCAGGAACATTATTCAACTGGCTGTGGCCTAGCGGGATGCTGGTTTTTTGTTTCTGTGTGTGGGAAGAGGGGGAAAACAAAAAAAAAAAAACCCCCTAGCCTGGGCAGGGTCCATGAGGGGTCACCCAGGCGATCTGCCTGAGGTCTCATGAACTTTACCCTCTATTATTTGTTTTTTAAAAAATATGTCTATGAGGAAGCTGTGCCTTGTTGGGGTTGGTTGCTCAGCTAAGGCCAGCTCCTCTCTATCCCTTTCAGGAACTCTTCAACAACCTGTTCTCCTGTGAAGGCAAGTTGAACCATGAAGTACTTCATTGATATGATGAAGGTCCCTGCTAAGCTTTGGGTTTCCTCATTAATCACCTGTACAAACATCTCAGGATGAGAGCTTGGATATGGTTAGGTCAGTAGAGTGCTTGCCTCGCATCGATCCCCAGCACTGCATAAACCTTGCCTGGTCACCCAAGCCTGTAATCCAGTACTGACTGAGGTAGAGGCAAGGAGATCAGAGATTGCATGGCTATCGTCAGGTATATAGTGGGTTCAAGGGCAGCCTGGGCTACATGAGACACTACTAACAAAAAAAAAAAAAGCACAAAACAAAAATATGAATCTTGGGACCAGTATAAGTTCTTAAATAGGCAAATATATTTCCAGTGGTGAAGGACTTAAATATAGGTGACATCCAGAGAGGCAGCTTGAGTGACTTTCCTTCATGTAGCTACTAGATGTCAAGAGAAAGTAAGTTGAGGTTATAAAAGACACACACCCTCAGGCCCCCGATAAAAGGCACATGAGGCATAAGTCACCCAGGAACATGATTTACTATCCATGTGGGTTTTGCCAAGCCCGGCCACCCATAGACACGTGGTGGGAACCAAAGGTGGGGGCAGGGCAAAGGGCCAGGGGCAAGAGGTGGGGCACCGTTATAGCCATGGGGCAGGGCCTCAGGTACATGGGGAAGAGGTCAGAACGATTGACAGTCTCTGGAGGAAGTGGGCATCTGTATGTCCCTTGGAATCTGGGATCACCAGACCTAACAGTAAAGCTGATGGGCGCAGTGGGACACGAGGATGCCAAACCGGCAAAGATACAGGTCCGTGGGTCCAGAGGTTTGAGGAAGATGTGGGTGAATGTGCAAGCCTTTGTGTGAGACGGACCTGGAGGAACACAGACGTCTTCCCTCTGATGAAAGGAGCAGTATAATGAGGCACACTTGGTTTTCTTAGGTCCTCATGCTCTGTGTGTTGGCTTGTTATAATGTCATATTTTTCAAGAGAAAACACTTCAAAGGCAGGAGCTCAGATGGAGAGCATTGGTCCCTCCAGATAAGGACAAGAAGCTACTGAACTTGGGCCCAGCACCAGTACCTCACCACCACTGACACCCTCGAGCAGCAGCAGTAGCACCCACCAGAGGAGGATGGACACTGGAAAATGGAAGGATGCATTGTTTACCTTTTCTATTTAATGGTTCACGGTATTTTATTATTTTTTATTTCATGATGGTGAGTGTATGCCTGCCTGTGTTGTAAGTGCACTGTGTCATGCAATGCGCTGGAAGTCAGAAAGAGAGCTTCAGTTCCCTGGAAATGATGTTATAAACGGACAGTTTGTTTTACTGCCATATAGGTGCTGAAGGAATTGACTCAGGCCTCTGAAAGAAAGGCCGCGCTCTAGCTGCTGAAAACCATCTCTTTTAAGCCCCTCACGGTGTTTGGGAAATGTACTGCCTGCCCTATCCGTGCTCTTCAGAGTTTAATACTGAACCCTTATTTTAAGTTCATCTGGTTCAGGACAGCAAAGGGGACACAACACAGAGCCCTGAAGGACTTCTGGGTGGCTCTCCATCCCCCCAAACCATCGAATGAAAGAGGTCAGACACAAAAAAGAACAGCATATGATTCCATTTCAAAGAAGTGGAAGATTGGGTAGGGGGGGGATGGCTGGAGGAGATGCCCAGTGGTGAGTGCTTACTGTCTTATAGAGGAGATGGGTTTGGTGCCCAAGAATCACAGGGTGGCTAACATCCGCCATCCTTAATCCAGTTCCAGGGATCTGACATCCTTGTTCTGGCCTCCACAGGCACAGGCAGCAAATGTGGTGCACTTAAATTCATGTAAGGCAAAACATCGCATATTGCATAAAATAATAAAAAGTTAAAAGCAAGAATTCTGCCCTGCCATGTTGGAAGATGAGAATGGATTACAGAAAGGAGGGAATTGGGGAACTGGAAGGCTTCCCACTCTCCTTGGAGGCACTGCTTAGAAACATGTACACATTTGGTAAAACCCTTAACTGCATGTTTAAGATTTGTGTCTTTCATCACTATAAATTTCAGCTAAAAATGTAAGCTAAATGTCTGCTCAAAATAAATGCACAGGAAACGTGGCTCTTCCTTTCCTCAATGTGGACACATGTCACCTCACTGTGGTGGTTGTCTGAATTAGGACACCCAAACCAGGCAGAGAAATGGGTCAGAGAGTATCTTGGAGCCTGAGGTGGGCCTGGGAAGGAGTGTGATGTTACTTCAGAGCTAAATTTTATTAGATAGGTATGTGCTAGGAACAGGGACAAGTCTCTGGGTGTGAGGTTTGTTACTTATACATCTCTTTGAAATGCAGAGTCCATGAACCTGGGGTCCTGTCTACTACCAAAAGGGCAGTAAAAGAAAGATTCTAAACTATCTTAATCAGGATGCTCACAATAAAATGTCTTTATTACACTAGGCTACAGAAAGCAAGTGACGGTTCTTTGGGGCGGGCGTGGATGGGGGGGTTAGAAGCCTACGAGGAACCAGTGCCAGGTGTTTTAAAAGTTGAAGAGAAATGTTTGTTATAGAATGGAAAGAATTTGAAATCCCAATTAGTGACCTGAAAAATCAAGCCAATCCCTGGCATGGTAAGACACACAACTCCGATACCTCGCCCTTGAATGAAGAACAAGTCAGGAGCATCAGATCGCTCAGTCATTATCCTTCCTACGCTAGCGTTTGAGCCAGCATGGGCTACACAGGATTTTGTCTCAAAAAACAAAAAAAAAAAAAAATCAAGTCAATGGAAATATTCAGGAAAGCAGGACACCAAAAGAAGATTTTTATTGTAGAAGAACTAAGAGTTGGTTGTGGTGCTCACACAGCACCTACTGTACTGGGGGCAGGCGGACCATTGTATCAGAAGGCACAGCCAAGGCTACACAGCCCTTTTTGTCTCAGAAATACAGAAATAGCGATGAATAAAAACAGGAATAAATCTAGGAGGGTCAAGAAAGGACAGTTCCAAGTCACCCCAAGGAAAACAGGAAGCAGGAGAAACAGCAGGGTTGGGCCCTCACCCATGCAGGGATGAGCAGGTATACTGGAAAATGGTCTTCACTTACATTTCCTGCTGAAATGCCAGATCTCTAAGGACAATGAGAGCAGCTTAAAGGCTTCCAGAGGAGGAAAAACAACACATCATGCAGCATGCTGGGCGACGGGGATAGGGAGTAGTTGCTGGAAAATAAGTGGAAGGTCAGAAAAAGACTACTTTTTTGTTGGTTTTTAAAAATATTTGTATTGGTGGGGTGTGTAGTAGCCACACCCTTAATCCCAGAAATCAGGGGGCAGAGGAGAGGTTGGATCTCTGTGAGTTCAAGGCCAGGCCTGATCTATGTAGCAAGCTCCAGGCCAGGGGTAAATCTAAAAGGGCGAGACCCTGTCTCAAAAAGACAAAAAAATGCTTTATTATTCTCTATTTTATGTATGAGTGCTTTGGCCTGAACATATGTAAGTGCATGTGTGCAGCAGGGTTCAGGACCCACTGGAACTGGACGTAGGGGATTATAGCTGCCATGTGGGTGCTGGGAACCAGACACTCTGGGGAATCTGACACCCTCTTCTGACCTCCACGTCATTGCACAACACGGGTGCACAAACCTACATGCAGACAACACATTCATACACATAAAAAATAAATAAAATAAAAAATATATTTAAAAAAGCAGCTGTAATTGTTGAAGAGACTTGCAGCAGTGAGGGGAAGCCTAGTGCTAAGCACACTGAGACTATAGGAACTGAGACTGAAGGGCAGGACCCCACTCAGCAAAGGTTTCAACTTACATAGATATGAATTTGTGTGAAAAGAAAATGCATGAACGGAGAATACCCCGAAGGGTGTCCTGCGGCTCTCAAAAGCAGCCTGCTAGGAGAGTGTTCCCAGCCTCAGCACAAAGAAGCAGTGGTATCGCTTTTGGAGGCATGAAAGATCTAAGACTGAGGATGTGATGGAGTCTTGATTCATGTTTTTAGGGAGCAGGTGAGGCCAGGCAATGCTTGGAAAGGGTAGAGGCCCTGGTTGGAGGTCTTGAGGGGCCACTGCATGAAGCTATGAAGGTGAACCCTAAGTTGCAATGGAGACCTCAGGTATTGGAGATTCCTGGACCATGAGACCTCACCTAGGAAAGTTGCAGACATGGAGTGGAGTCAGCCCAGGAGAGAATCTGTGTGCTGCAGGTATAGAGCTGGAGGACTGGCACGACCCAGCCCACTGAAGCCCAGTTCATTATATCATGAGCTCCAAATGCTGCACATGGAGCTTCAGGACTTGATGTTTTCCCTACTGGAGATTGGTCCTGCTTTGGTCAGATCAACCCTTGGTATGCCTTGGGTCTTCCTTTTTGGAATAAGAAGACTTACTCTATCCCATTGTATGCTGGAAGTATGTGCTTTTTGTTTGTTGGTTTTTTAGCCAGTCTCTTCCTGTAGCCACAGCTGGCCTGGAACTCATTATGTAGACAAGGTTGGCCTCAATCTCACAGATAACTGCTTGCCTCTACCTCCTGAGTGCTACGATTAAAGGCATGTACCACCATGCCCAGCTGTCTTTAAAAAATATTTTTTTTTATTTATTATTGTATGTGTATGACTTTCGACTGCATGTATTTAAGTGCACCCATGTCATGCAATGCCCCTGGAGGTCAGAAAAGGATGTCAGAGTCCGTGGAACTGAAGTCACGGATGGCTATTAGCCACCACGTGGGTGCTGGGAATTGAACCCAGGTCCTCTGTAAGGACAGCCAGTACTCTCAACTGCTGAGCCATCTCTTCAGCCCAGACTCTTATTTTTTATTTTATGTGAGTTTTCAATGTTGAATGGAATGCATTTTACATTCTAAGATGATAAGGAACCTATGGTAACAAAGAGTGGAAGGTTTTGGCTTAAAAGCAACATGTTTGAGTATCAAGTTAACAAGGCGTAGAGTTGTGATGGTTGATGCTGTCAACTTGACAAAATCTAGAACTGCCTGAGAGATGGCCTCTGGGCACACCTGTGGGAGATTATCTTGTGTAATTGAGGTGGGAAGACTGCCATCATTCTCTAGCTGGGATTCTGGACTGTGTAAGTGGAAAAAGAGAACTGAGCAGCAGCATGCTTTCAGTGGCCTCTGTTCTCGACTGTGGGCAGATAGCTTCTTGATCTTCCCTAACGTGATTCCTAAACTGTGAACCAGAATAAACCTTGTCATTTATTTATTTGTTTATTTATTTATTTATTTATTTATTTATTTATTTATTTATTTATTTTTCCAGATTGGGTCTCTCTGTAGCCCCAGCTGTCCTGGAACTCACTCTGTAGACCAGGCTGGCCTTGAACTCACAAAGATCCGCCTGCCTCTGCCTCCCAAGTGCTAGGATTAAAGGTGTGCGCCACCATGCCCGGCTAATTTTTTTTTTTTAAGACAGGGTCTCTCTGTAGTCCCAAATGGCCTGGAACTCACTCTGTAGACCCGGCTGGCCTTGAACTCACAGAGATCCACCTGCTCTACAGTCCTGGGATTAAAGGCATGTGCCACCACGCCCAGCAAACTCTCCTTTCAGTTGCTTTTGTCATGGTATTTTTTTTTTTTGGTCTTTTCGAGACAGGGTCTCCATGTAGTCCCGGCTGTCCTGGAACTCACTCTGTAGACCAGGCTGGCCTTGAACTCACAATGATCCCCCTGCCTCTGCCTCCCAAGTGCCAGGATTAAAGGCGTGCACCACCACGCCTGGCTTGTCATGGTATTTTATCACAGCAACAGGAAAAGAAACTAAGATGCAAAGGTTTTATAGACTCCATGCTAGGAACCAGGAACAGAAAAAACAAGGACTTTTAGTATGTTACCCAGTCCATCCTTTTGCCTTATGGTAGACAGGTTTTTATTTTTTATTTTATGTGTATGAGTGTACTGTCTGCATGTAGGTTGGTGTACCTGTGTCATGCATTGCCTCGGAGGTCAGATGAGGGCATCAGATTCCCCTGGAACTGGGGTTAAAGACGGTTCTTAGCTTCCATGTGGGTGCTGGGAATTGAACCTGGGTCCTCTGCAAGAGCAGTCGGTGCTCTTAACCGCTGAGCCATCTCTCCAGCCCCGACAGATTTTTCTTAAAGTGCAGTTAGTTCCTCTGAATAAAACTTCAGTTCCTCACTGTGTACTCAAGCCCAGTCTACCTTCTAGATTGCATTTCTCACTCTTGCCCCAGTCTCTTTCTCCTATACCCTAGACTTAGTGGCCTTTGTGTTGGGAGAACACAGAGGGCCCCTATGGGCCTTAGGGGTTTTTGTCCTAGCCGGTCCCTTTGTCTGAGCATCTCCTCTCCTGTGCACCCCCTCCCAGCACTGATCTTCATCAAAACACCTGACCACCTTGTCCTCTGTCCTACTGCCCCCCCCCTTCATGGCTACTATCAGTCCAATAGCGGATTTCATTTTCGTCCTCATTATTTGAATTTGACTTGTTCATTCATTGGTTGTGGTTTGAAGGTAGTGGCCCCGGTTGCTTGGATGGGCCTCCTTCCTGTTGCACCCGGCACCTAGATAACTCCCAGCTCATGGAATCTCCATAAACTAAAAAGAAATCATTCCTATCTTATTTCCATCAAAAATATATTTCATACCATTTATTTATATGTTTCAATGGAAGAGGGCAGAGGAAAAACATTCATTTTATTTACATTTCATCGAATATTGATGTACTCTTCAAATGATGGCAATGGAACATTGATATTTGAACATAATCTTGTAAGGTTAATCTACCCCTTGAAAACCTGGAATTACATATGGCTCAGAATAAATTAGCTGCACATAGAGCATTAAAAACTCAGGAGCCACTATTGATAGGTTTTTATTTTTAAATATTATGAAAGGATAAAATTTAAATATTATAAAATGTAAAATATAAGCTATAAGGTTTCTATAATAAGGAGTTTATAGTAATAAAGATAGAAAGCATGATTTCAAAATTGAATCATATTTGCTTCATGGATTTCTTTGAAAATTTCTGTGGTTCTAGTTATTTACGTAAAGCCTAGTAATGTATTAACATTGAACCTGAGTATTAATTACCTTTCCCCGTTTGTTTATTTCTGGATTCAGTTCAACATTTTTATATTTAAGGATTCTTAATGGAAAGCTCTCTGGGGCATAATCACTTTCTAGTCCACATATGACTAAATTTGGTTACATTTGCTGATTGTGTAAAAGACCCTTTCTGAGAAATAAATATTAATTCTGGCTGCTTTTGAAATAAGAGCCCTGGGGTATCTCATCTTCTTTCCATTTTTAGACCCCACAGAGAGATGCTCTAACACTTGGGTGGAAGTGTTTTAAACGGAGCTTGTGAAGATTTGGAAGAGATTTTATTTTTAATATCCCAGATTGCATCCTCTGCATTTGGTTGGTTTTGTTGCATGTGCTCCATCTGTCTTGGAGATACAGGGAAAAATGGAAAGGGCAAAATGGCTTCTATTGACTTAGAAAATGCCTAAAAATCAGTTCCATGTAAGTATATGCCCAGTGCATTGCTTCCTCCACTTCTGACTTCCGAAACACTGCCCAGGTGACTGTCCACTTGCCAGCCAGCTGCCCCAGCTCTACAAGCCTTTGGAAGTAGGAAAAGGGGAAATTGCTTTTTACCCTTCTGGAGGATTTAATGAAATGCACAGATGGGTCCTTCCATTATTAATTTCTGTAAAGGAGAACATAATCAATTCACCTGCAGGGTATGGTTAGGCTGGGATTTCTGATACCTTTCTTCAATGTTTCAGACTACACACTATGTGAAAAATCTAATTTTCTTTTATCCCTATCCCCAGTGCTTGACAGTGAAAGAAATTGAAATTGTACTCCTCACTGGACATTACATCCAACTCCAAGCTCCACTTATCTTTTCCTTTTAAGCCACTGGACAATACCTGGTAAAGGGTTTTGTTGGTTATATTTGAAATTGGATCACTTCATGGATGTGGTATCTGGGAAAGCTAAGTGCTTTTTCCCACTCTAGCATTGTTTAATGTTTATGTATTTATTGAGTGTTTTGTAGCCTTAGAACATGAACTTCTAGAGATAAAAGATCTTTTATAATGAATGTACCAGAGCTCCAGTAGTGCAGTCACTTAGCGGCGGTATTTAGAATTAATATACCGCTGGAACCCAAAACAGAGATTCTTTAGTATTAGCTCAAAAGGGACCTTAGTCTGGAGCTATAAAGTGATGGTGTGTGTGAGTGTGTGTGTGCGTGTGTGTGTGTGTGTGTGTGTGTGTGTGTGTTATGGTATGGTGTGCCTTGGTGCACATGTGGCGTTCAGAGGACAACTTTCAGGAGTCAGCTCTCTCCTTCTGTGGGGCTCCGGGGCTTGAACTACTCAAATAAAGCACTTTATTCTACTTCACTCATCACAGGTTTCTTTGATTTTGTTTTGTTTGGGACACTATGTAGCCCAGGCTTGCTTTGAACCTGTATCCTCCTGCCTCAGTTTTCCACCTGCTGGGATTATACATTGCACATTTGCTATGATTTCAATATGAGGTACTCCCCACAGGCTCCTGTGTCCAGTGCTTGGTACTCGGCTGGTGCTGTCTGGGGAGGTTGTGGAGACTTCAGGAGAAAGGAGGCCACGAGGACGTTACCGTTGGGAGCTATGCCTGGTACTTGGGCCTCTCTCTTTTTCTCTGCTCCCTGCCTTGCCACACTGTGAGCCTCCCCCTGCTCCCATCCTCTCTACCACGATGGCCTAAAACCAGTGAAAAGAAGAGTCGAAAACTCTTCTTCCCTTCAGCTGCTCTTCTCAGGTATTTGGTTAGAACAACATAAAGGTGATGAATATAGAAAACCGTTACAGGAGAAGCAGGGCTGTTGCTGTGGCTGTTTAATCTTGTGGCTCAGAATCCTTTGGAACTGGCTTGCAGGAGAGGTTTGGAGAAGTTTGATGTGGGCTATGGAAGCCCCAGAATGCTACAAGGATAACTTAATGATTTTGATGTGACCCCAGACTACCAGAATGCTACTGGACATGCTGGCAAATGCCTGTCATCTCAGCACTTGGGAGGTGGAGGCAGGAGGGTCAGGCGTTCAAGGCCATCCTCAGCTGCATAGCATGTTTGAGATGGTATGGATTATCCGAGACCCTGTCTCAGATGGGAACAAGAACTGGATTGGCTATTAGAGACTGTTTGTGATACATTTTGGCAACGAATTTGCCTACGTTTTCCACATCTCTAAGACTTTGTGATAGACTGGGTTTGGAAGGGATGGGCTGTTTATTCTGGCAGAAGTTTTAAGTCATTTGAGATTCCAGCTGTAACCTGGTTATCACTAGCTGCTATTAGACAAGTTCACATTGAAAATAGGGAACAAAAAGTGGAGCAAAAGACTTAAAAACCTTGTGGCTTATTCAGAAAATCCAGTGTAAAGATAAAGATGGGGCTAAGGAAGGTGTGGCTTCTAAAGAGATTAGTTGCCACTAAAAAGAAGCAATTGATCAGATCACCTTCATAGCAGGCTCAAGAGTAAACTCATTTGGAAGACTTTCTCTTGAGAGCAGCACGCCCCTGGGGCAACTTTGTCCTCCTGTGTCCCCCCCAACCCCACAGCTGCCTTGGAAGTTGTTTTCTGCAGGATTCATTTCACTGTGCTCAGTAGCATTAGACACTCATGGCTGTGATCCAAGGAGGCCCGGCTCCTGCTCAAGCAAGGGGCAGATCTTAGGCCTGGCCATGTGGTGTTTGTTTTGCAGACATACAGAATGAAAGAATTGCAGGGCAATGGAGGCTTCCACCCAGATGTCAGGAGGATGTCGGGAAAGCCAGGCAATGTAGGACAGGGTCAGAAACCCTGCAGGGAGCCTTTGAAAGGGTAATGTGTGCAACTGTCTGGTGAACTGAAGCTGCAGTGTGGAATCGGGTGCTGGAGATACCAGGGACATGGAATACCTGCCAAGAGAAGATACATACAATCAGCCAATGAGCCAGCCCAAGAGAGAAGCCATGTGGGCTGTAACGAATGAGATGGTAGGGGCGGGGCTCCCCAAGCTTGCATACCAGATGCCTTACCTGGGGCTGTAGCATTTACTGTTTGCCACATTGAACTGCAGTCTTGCTTTGATCTGATGCTTCCTTGGTTTTCTCTACTGTTCCTTTTTGGAATGGGAATGTATACTCTGTGCTGTTGTGTATGGAAAGTATGGGATTTTCTTTATGACTTGTCAGGGATTCACAGCTAAGAGTTTGCCTTGAGTCTCAAAAGAGGCTTTGGACTTAGACACTGGAACAGCACTTGAACTGTTAAGAGTCTTGGAGATGGACTGAATACATGTTGGGTTTTTTTGTCTTTTTGAGACAGGGTCTCCCTGTAGCCCCAGCTGTCCTGGAACTCGCTCTGTAGACCAGGCTGGCCTTGAACTCACAAAGATCCCCATGCCTCTGCCTCCCAAGTGCTAGGATTAAAAGCATGCGCCACCACGCCCGGCTGAATACATGTATTTTGCATTATGAGCTAGCTACCAGCCTCTGAGGGCTGGAGGCACAATACTATGGTTTGAATGTGAGCTGGCTGCCAGAGGCTTGAGTGCTGAACACTTGGTTCCCAGCTAGTGAAGCTGTGTTGGGAGGTCGTGGAAAGATTGGTGGGGAAAGGGGGACTGGTCTCCATCTTTTACTACCCTCTCTCCCTCCCCTCTCCCTCCCCCCCATCTTCTGTCTACCAGGATTTGAGCTGCGCTACCATCTTTCCCTCCATGGTGCACTGACCCCTCTGGAATCATGAAGAGCTAAATAAATCTTCCATTCCTTTGTTTATGTCAGGCATTCTATCTCAGCAGGAAAAAAAAAAGCTAACACAGTGTTTAATTGCAAATAATTTGTTTTTTAACAGAATCAAAGCTTCAACAAGTAAAACTGACAGTTGTCAGTTATCCTGGCTAGTTACTTTTGGCAGGTTACTAGAATATCACAAATAAAGCTATTCCAGCCAAGCTGGTAAGGTGATGTTTAAAACTCTGTGGCAGTCAGGCTCTGCAGTTTGCAGCCCGAGGCTGATAAACGTCCACGGGAGGGCCTCTGCTGCACTATATCAAATTTTCTCATTTCCAAGGTCTCACCTTGGACTCCACTCACTTCCTATCGATTTCTCCTATCCTGTTACAAGACCTTACCATCACCCAGAACTCACGCACTTCTGGAACCTTGAACTTTGAAATCTACTCTGTCTTCAGCCTTGTACCCTTCCTCTCCCCTCATCTCCTGCCACTGTGCCACCACCAAAGCTTAAGTCTTCCCAAGGTATTGTCAGTCTTTCTGTCTCTGAGCCCTCAAAGTTCTTATGGTTAAGGATGCTCTCATTAACAGAAATGACCTCCTTACCCCCTTTGACTTGCCCAACCAACAAATTCTCAGTCCTGGGTCCACCCATCTGTCTGTTTTGGTTCTTTATCAGTGGAGACAACCATGTACCCCAGGAGCTACTTATTTCAGGCCTTCTTCTCTGGAAATGCAAGATCATCTGAAATGCTCGGAGTATTCCTAATTGGCTCTGAAGAATCTCCCAAGTTGACACTTGTGGGACCATGAATCGAAGACAAAGCTATCAAAATATATTTAGAAGTTCATTTGCCCCTTGAATGTATGAGCCAGACTCTTACTCTTCATGTGTTTCCTCCCTTCGATTTTCACTTTCTTTTGCAGTTTCTAAATAGATTACTTCTTGTGAGGAGCATCAAAGACTTTAAGAAAACTGCAAATACATTGGCCTGGCCTACTATGTGTTGAGTGCCGTTTTCAGAACTAAGAGTCCAGCGAGGAGCAAACAGTTTTGGCTTCACAGAGTCTACGTTAAAAACAAGAGACAGAAGGGCTGGAGAGATGGGCTAGCAGTTAAGAGGGCCGACTGCTCTTGCAGAGGACCCGGGTTCGATCCCCAACACCCACATGGCTGCTGAGAACCATCTTTGACTCCAATTCCAACACCTTCTGACCTCCACAGCATTGCACGACACAGGTGTGCAGACCTACATGCAGACAGTACATTCATACACATTAAAAAAAAATTAAGCCGGGTGTGGTGGCGCACGCCTTTAATCCTAGCACTTGGGAGGCAGAGGCAGGCGGATCTTTGTGAGTTCAAGGCCAGCCTGGTCTACAGAGTGAGTTCCAGGACAGCTGGGGCTACAGGGAGACCCTGTCTCAAAAAGACCAAAAAAAAAACAAAACAAGAGACAAAATAGGCAAGTTTGCCGGGTGTGGTGGCGTAGGCCTTTAATCCTAGCACTTGGGAGGCAGAGGCAGGCGGAACTTTGTGAGTTCAAGGCCAGCCTGATCTACAGAGTGAGTTCCAGGACAGCTGAGGGTACAGGGAGACCCTGTCTTGAAAAAACAACAAAAACAAACAAACAAAAAATAGGCAAGTTGGTAAAAACAGACAAAGTTGGCTTTCAATATTTATGGCTTCACAGGCACAGATTCAACCAAGGGTCCTGTACCAACTAGTTTGGTCTATACAGATTTATACATGTATGTGTGTATATATGCATCTATACGTTTTTCTTGTCATTACTCCCTAAACAATATAGTATACTATTTATTTGCATATGCATTTTCATTTCACTATAAGTAATCTAGATACAATTTAAAGTCCGGGAGAAGCCAGGTGTGGTGGTTCACGCCTTTAATTCTAGCACTCGGGAGGCAGAGGCAGGTAGTTCTCTGTGAGTTTGAGGCCAGCATGGTCTACATAGCAAGTTCCAGGCCAGCTGGGGCTACAGGGAGACCCTGTCTCAAAAAAGACCAAAATAATAATAATAATATCTAGGAGAGGCATGTGTGTAGGTTATGTGCAAATTACACTAATTTTATGTAAGGGACTTGAGCGTCTGCAGAATCTTTTGTCCACAAGAACCAGCTGGATCCTTATGGCTTGTGAGAGACAGCTAGACTGTGTCAGAGGGTGATGAAACTGCAGGCAACAGGGGAGGGGCCAGGCTCAACTCTACGACAATTTGCTGTCTCAGAAAGGGATCCAATCCTGTGAGAACTGTTAGATTGTCTGAGAACTATATCAATGCCTTCTGAAGATAGAGCCTCCTGTGTGAACTAATAACCCTAGAGACCCCTCTCACTTCAGCTCAATATCACCACATTGGGGACAGAGCTTCTAGGACTAAACCTTTGAGGGACAAGCTGAATCCAAATCATGGTAGGGTTGCTCTGAGGACTAAGTGTAAACACACCTTGCATTTCCCAGGTAGGCCCTGTGTAATTACCAAATCCTTTATGTTAATCATGGTTTTTATCCTGGCCACCTAAACTCAGCCCATGCCCTAGAGGCAGAGGGGGATACACCTTGAAGGTAAAACCCCACACTTGCTTGGCCCTCTTCCAGGTACAGAGAGACCCTGTGATGTGGTCACATGGAACACAGTAAGAGCTTCGAGTTATGATTGGTTAAGATGCCACCTACTTTCTTGTGCTTGCTAACATTGAGGCGACAAAGGCCCTTGGGGATCCAGTTGCAAGGAAGTTGAGTTGGAGGCACACTTAGTTTGGACTTGGTGGGGAAGGTCCTTGCCATTTCTTTTCTTTTTTTAAAATTTTTATTTATTTCTGTGTATGAATGTACTGTCTGCATGCAGGTTTGTGCACCCGTGTCGTGCAATGCCTCAGAGGTCAGAAGAGGGTGTCGGATTCCCCTGGAACTGGAGTTCTCCTGGAATTGGAGTTTCAGATGGTTCTCGGCCACCATGTGGGTGCTGGGGATTGAACCTGGGTCCTCTGTAAGAGCGGTTGGCACTCTTAACCGCTAGGTCATCTCTCCAGCCCAGCCATTTCTTTTTAACCTCTAGTTCAGTTACCGCTCTGTCTCTTACTGTTGGAACAACTCTCCAGACTCTTATCACTACTTCGCTCTATGTAGGCACAGGTAGCATGTGGTGAGGGGAATGTGTCCCTTAGAGCCTGACCACAGATGCAGGAAGGCAGAGGGCTGGAGCCATGCAAGGCCAGAAGCTGGTCTTTGGAACAGTCTTACAGTTTTCTGATGTATGAGATTGTAGCTGAAGGATTTGGTTCTTAGCACATTCAAAATAGAAGGGTTTCTCCTTTAGAAACAAACCAGGTAATGTAGCATTTATACTCTAAATACATTCCAATGGGCTGAAAGTGAGGGTCCTCACCCCCAAGGGATAGGTTGAACCCTAGTCCCAACATGCTGGTATTTGGGGGGTGGGGTGTTTGAGAGGTTGCTAGGTTTAGACGAGGTCTCGGTGGAGTCCCCATATGAAATTGCTGCCCTACTTCCTCTTCCCGCTTCTCTTCTCTTACCTGGCGCTGTTGCTTCCTCTCTGTTCCCGAAAGCTGACTGTGTGTTCCTCAGCTTGGTGTCAGGGAAAGAACTAACCCGGGAGAGAGTCTGGGGGAATAACTCATTTTCTTGGCCAAAGTCAGGGTCTTTTTTTTTTTTTTTTTAATTTATTTATTTGTGTGTGTTTGTGTGTGTGTGTGTGTTTGTGTGTGTTTGTGTGTGTTTGTGTGTGTGTTTGAGACAGGTTCTTCCTATAACCCCAGCTGGTGGCCTGGAACTTACTCTGTAGACCAGGCTGGCCTTGAACTCCACCTGCCTCTGCCTCCCTAGTGCTAGGATTAAAGGCATGCACCACCACGCCTGGCTTAAAAAAAGTCAGAGTTTTGCCGGGCGTGGTGGCGCAAGCCTTTAATCTTAGCACTCGGGAGGCAGAGGCAGGCGGATCTTTGAGAGTTCAAGGCCAGCCTGGTCTACAGAGTGAGTTCCAGGACAGCTGGGGCTACAAGGAGACCCTGTCTGGAAAAGACCAAAAAAAAAAAAAAATCAGGGTCTTTTACACTAAGCACTGGACCTTGAGGTGGAAATGGGGGATGGGGTGTGTGGGAGGGTCAGGTGCAAGCCATCATGGCTCCTATGCGGATAAGGAAACTTACGGAGTGTTGAGATAAGGGTTATGATATCCCACTTTGGTGAACTGGTGGTTGGGAAGGTGGGTGCCAGACCTCCTACTGTGCTCAAGACAAGTGGAGCCTCACCCTGTCACTTACCCTTTCTCCTTCCCCCCTTCTCCATATAAGGAAGGACACGTCAAGAAGGCACCTATCTGTTAGCCAGGGAGCAAGTCCTCAGCAGAATTCTACCCTGAGTGCAGGCTTCTTGGACTATGGAATTTATGATAGCCTAAACTATGGTGTGCATTGTACACTTTTTTCTTTTATCACTGGGAATCATAAGATAGAATTGCAATGCCTATGCGAGTAGAGACCTGTATCAGCATGAAAGTAGCAAGAAGGAGTGCACCTATAATTGCAGCAACGGGGAGGCAGGAAGATCACTACAAGTCAGAGACAGGTCTACAGAGTGAGTTCCAGGTCCACTAGGGCAACTCAATGAGACTGGTTTTTTGTTTTGTTTTTAAAAGTCTGCATGTGAATTTCCGAGCTCACTGTTTGCCAACCACCAACCATATTAGAGAAATACTATATCTTCCTCCTGATCTCTCCTGAGGAGGAATTACAAAATTGTCATTTAGAAACGATCAAAATAAACAGCCAGCAGTGGAGGAAAAAGGAAATATTGTAGAAATGTGCCCATTGGTTAAATCTTGTTAGCTTATGATTTTCATAAGGCATGT
The DNA here is from genome assembly GCA_009823505.1 of Rhizomys pruinosus. Taxonomy (NCBI): domain Eukaryota; kingdom Metazoa; phylum Chordata; class Mammalia; order Rodentia; family Spalacidae; genus Rhizomys; species Rhizomys pruinosus. The sequence goes on along the minus strand of VZQC01003121.1, from coordinate 777,789 downwards.
GGTATTTAAGTTCTTAAGAATCTAAAAGAGCTATAAGAATCTATAAATTGGGCTGGAGAGATGGCCTAGCGGTTAAGAGTGCCGATCGCTCTTGCAGAGGACCCGGGTTCGATCCCCAGCACCCACATGGCGGCTGAGAACCGTCTGAAGCTCCAATTCCAGGAGAACTCCAGTTCCAGGGGAATCCGAGACCCTCTTCTGAACTCCGCGGCGTTGCACAACACGGGTGCACAAACCTACATGCAGACAGTACATTCATACACATACAGAAATAAATAAAANCAAAAAAAACTAGTTGGCTGAAGATGGAAAATGTCTTACAAAAGGTCGTGCTTTGTGCTCTCAGAATCTGAAGTAAACAGGCCCTCAAAGGTACAATTACCCGTGGCGTATCCAGAGTTTCCTGGAACAGAAGCTGTTGGCCCTGCGAGCTTCCCAGACTTGGCTGTATCAAGCTTTGATCAGGTCAAAACAAAAACAGACACACTCATTGTTCACTTTCTGTCTTGGGCAAGCTTCTTTTTGTAAAACAAAATTTTTCATTCCTTGTTCGTACGATACCCTTCTGAGGGCTCCAAGGTGCACCCCCTAAGGGGGAACATTCAGAAAGAGTGCGCGTCCACCTCCACTAGTGCATGGATGGGCGGTAGCGAGGGAGTCGGGCCCACGGGACTCCTGCACCCACTCGGGACCTGCTTTGCTGCTTGTCGATTCAACCTTTCCTTGTTGCGCACTGGGGGTGAAGGCCCTAAATAACTTGTGTGTGCTTCTGGGTCTCTGTTAAGCTAACAAGTCTCTCCGACTATTATATGGTATTGGTGCCTTGTATTATTTTTGGTAAGATAGAGCCGCCAATCTCTCTCGTGACCCAGCTCTGTGGTATCGTGGCTGCCCTCTGTCTCCAGCCCTCTTGTTTTCACGCGCCCACCCTGGGAATACTCACAGGGAATAAACAACAGAGACTACTGGTTCTTAGATCATCAGAATCTGCTTTCTTTTTTTTACCATCAATCCAATAGGCCCTCAAGCTACATTGGAAGTACCAAAGAAAGTGAGCTTAGTTTGAGAAAGGAAGGATGTTTATGAGCATGAGAAGGGCAGAAAAAATCACAATGGCTGTTATAATACTTCACACTGAGACCTGCTGTTTTGCCAGGTTCTTATTGGGCGACGACTATTTTCAAACATAATAAGCACAGGCTAAAGAAAATAGTGTGATCATTTTATGAGTAGGGGTGACTGTACCGTCGAATCATGGTAGGGTCGTTGTTTGGGTTGACTTGCGAAAAACTGGCACCAGTTTCTCCAGTGGTAAAATAAACTCCAAACAACCAACGGCTCCAATTGATCAGAGAATAAGATCTGAACGCATCTTGTATTAGAGGTGAGTGCAACAGTGACCATACGCTAAGGAATTTTTGTCTGAGATTGAGCCTCAGACAGACAGAATAACTTACATTCATCTATATATGTAATGATGCACATCAAGATTAAACCTCAGTCTCACAATACTACTAGAACAACAAAAACAACAACAGCACGCGTTAGTATCTTTAATAGTATAGCAGACGTCACGCCAAGCCCAAAATAGGGCAACCAGTACAAGTATAAAAACAGACAGAAGACAAATTCAGACTAAAAGCACGAGATCTAATCTTCAGACTGCCAGGTTCACCCAGTCATGAGGGCGATTACTTGGAAACTCAAATACCCTAGGACAAACATGCGTCTGATAGGTGTCTATTCTAGTTTATTAAATGGCGCGTAACAAACGAAGACGCTGTATGCTATATTTCTCTCTTTTCAAGGGTGCTCGGTTTTACTGATTCTGCTATACCTCTTGGCGCTGTTTATTTCCTTACGAGGATTCCGAGACAGCCTCTCCTATAGAGAGTCTGACGGTCCCTAAGCTAGGTGATTTCAGCCCGCTTCCAGTGGTGTGATCATCTTTGATGCGACGCAGTATACTTAAGAGTTCCAAAACACAACTGGGCTCTAACAGGAGATATCTTGCTCCTGCTCATTCGAGCACTTCAGGCCACGTTGAAGGGACTGGGCGCTAGGGTGATGACCCATATTACCACTGTTGGTAGCGTAGTTGCCTGAATGTGTTTGTGTGGGGTAGAAAGAGCCCTTCTCTCCTCTCTTTATCTGAGTACAAACAACAGTTTATGGAGCCACCATCAAAGAGAGGGGCCGCTTTAATGGTTAGTGTGGCTGGGGTTGACGGTGGGAACTTTGCAGAAACGCAAGGAAAGAGTGGAAGCTGGAGACTTGGTCTTACAAGAAGCCAGGTGGCGGTCGGGGGAAGAGCGAAACGCTTAAAGTTGTGGTTAGCGATTCGTGGTAGCGGCGCGCAGGGGGGAGGGGCTGGCCAGCAAATCATTTGACCAAATCATTTGGCGTGCAGGGTGAGGACGGGTGGCCGAGAAAGGACCCTGAATGGTGAGCATATGTTCGTCGCCTTATCGAATTATGCTTGAGGAATTTAATTTCTTATTGCTTTTATCCTAGGTTTCGTTTTCATCTTGTTTCACATGAGACCTAATTAATTAATTCCAGCTGGTGAGACTACACGGCACCCTTGTTTACAAAACCGGCCTGGTTTTCGTCGAGATATATATCTCCGGATGGAAGTTCTTGTTCCGGAGATGGTACGTAGCCTAAGCCCGAATCATGGCCTGCTAAACTCCAAGCCAGAGGCCAGTGTTTGTGTGTCATCTTGCCTAATTGAAACTGACAGATATGCATGTTATTTTACTGCCTAGGTGTGCAAGATTTTCTGAACTATACGCACTAACGCCAAAAGAGACTGTGTAGTGGTTGCAACACATGGTTAGCGAGATAGCGCTTGCGTAAACTGCGTACGAACTGGGCAGGAGACTCTCCGCTAATGCAGGATGGGTGAACAACCAGGCTAGACGCCTAGACCTGTCCGCAGAATGCCTACCGAATCCCTAGGTTACTGGCGGGTGGGACTTTTTTGTGGTACTTGTGGAGAGATATGTAGGGGCTGGGAGCGGAGCACTGGGTGTATCGGCGACCCTATGTGGCTAGAATTGAGAGTTTCTGTAGTCACGGATTACCGCTTCGGTTAGCTTGCGCTCAGCCACTTAAAAAAAAAGGTAAACCACGACAACGTGCCACGCCCCCCCTGGCCTGACCTCTGGTTCTCACCTCCGCCCGCCCATCGCCCCACACCTCGCCTTTCGTAAGAGCATTCCAGTATGCCACTCCGCCATTCCACCCATCATCAGCTACCCACACCAATTATCTCTCCACCGACACAGATGCACACCACCTTACCAGGTAGCTAAAACACCTTTCCAACCGAATAAGATCTCTCCAAAAGCACAACGCTCTCACCGGAACATGTTCCTCGCCAGCCTGGAGAGGCGAAGACTAGAGAAGAGGAGATAACCAGCAGCAAGCATTGGAAGGAGACCGGACGCGCAGCAGAGCAGACGCAAACTGGCTTCCGGCCTCCAGCTAATGGCGCGCTCGTCACGGCTCCCCCGCGACGTCGCCCCCCCCCCCCAATGTTCTTTTTTTTTTTTTTTTGGTCTTTTCGAGACAGGGTCTCCCTGTAGCCCCAGCTGGCCTGGAACTCACTCTGTAGACCAGGCTGGTCTTGAACTCACAAAGATCTGCCTGCCTCTGTCTCCCGAGTGCTAGGATTAAAGGCGTGTGCTACCACGCTCGGCTCTTTTTTTTTAATTTTTGTTTTATGTGTATGAGTATATCGCCTGCATAAATATGGGCGCCCCCATGGCATGCAATGCCCATGGAGGTCAGAAGGGGGCATCAGATCCTTTAGACCTGCAGTTAGCCATTATGTGGGTGCTGGGACTTGAACCCAGTTTCTCTGCAAGAGCAGCCAGTGCTCTTAACTGGCTCAGCTATCTCTCCAGCCCAAGGTTTTGCGTTCTCTCAGTTCTCTCAACAGTGCCTTCTTCCTAACTCCATGCAGGGCCACAGCCTTGACTTCCAAGAGTGCATAGGAATGAGGCAAGGCCTTCTCTGATTTTTTTTTTTTTAATGCTTTGTTTGTTTTGTTTGAGATAGGGTCTCACTCTAGTCCAGGCTTGACCTGGACTCACTGCTGCCTCAGCCTCCTGAGTGCTGGATTGCAGTGGCTCCCTCTGGGCCTGGTTTCTTGGCTTTTTGTTTCACCTGGACTTAACTACAAGGTCAAGTCTCCATAAAATCTTTCACCCAAAGGGAACGGATGCTTCTACCCTTTTCCTCTTCTTGTGCCCTGAGGCTCCCCTCTTCTTTCCCACCCCACCTTCATCCACCCAGAAGACAAGACTTCCTCTTCCCTGACCTTTCACCCTCCTAGCTAGGTTCTGGCATGTTATCAGACACACCCCCAATAACAGTCCTTGGCTCTGACCCCCCCACTCACCACTTGCTCTATACTTCTGTTTCAGAGGTTTCCTAATTGCAGTTCCCCCACAGTCCCCAAGTTGTTCCCAAAGTTTTATGTCGTTTCATCTTTTAATCTTGTCCAGGCTGCTGCCCAAGCTGCTGTCAAACTCCAGGACTCAAGTGAAGTGATCCTTCACCTCAGCCTCCTGAGTGGCTAAGGCTGCAGGTGCCTGCCATCACGTCCAGCCCATTACAAGACTTGAAAGCTAGCCCAAGAGGCCTCTGCTTTCTTATTCTAATTAATCCGATTCACTGGGGTTCCTTTACTTAAAGCTTTAGGAAACTGTCCCTCAGAGCAACTGGAGTACACATCTGGTCTGCCCTCCCGCTGTACTGAGGTGCCCACAGCCCTCTCCCTGGCGCCCCTCTCCTCAGCTCCCAGGCTGCCATGGCTCTGCTTCTGCCTCACTTTGGCCAATGAGGTCTCTCCCTGGAGCTCTCCTTAGAGCTCAGCCCTATTGGTCCCATTTTGTATTCTCTTCCTGGGCATGCCTGTTAAATTGTAGTGGGTCTGGGCAGATGTTGAAGTAGATTTCTGTTCCTCTGGGTGCTCCCTGTTCCACTGGACAGCAACAGTGTCATTTCACAGATGAGCTCACTGTCATCCTCTCAAATCTCACATTCCTGTGCTGGAACCTGCCACTGTCACTCAGGCACTCACTTGGCCAGCTGTTCATAGAGTCTTCTGGTTTGACCCCTCCCCATCAGCCCTCATCTTTGGGCACTAACAACCTTTTTTTTGGTGTGTATCATTAAAGTACTTGATAGCCTGAAGAAAACTTTGAATTGCTTCTCAGGATAATATTTCTTAGTGCATGAAATAAAGTATAAAGGGTTTGGAAGACTTTTTTTGAAATACAGTTTCAAAATTAGGCATTTTGATATGCTAATACTTGTAAATGTACTAGGGTTGTACAAAAACACAGTACTCAGATCCAGTGCCTGGTCCAATTACTAACATTTTAAATTAGTGATGAACACCAATGATACTTAGAGATATTTCCAACAACTGAGATGTGATATGAAAATCTGATATGAAACTGTGATTTCTATTGATGACAAGGTCACAGCATTGGCACCGTTACTATGGGAACTTTCTTTTTTTTTTTTTAGTTTTTTTTTTTCTTAATTTTATTTATTTCTGTATTTGTATGAATGTACTGTCTGCATGCAAGTCTGTGCACCCGTGTCGTGCAACGCCGTGGAGTTCAGAAGAGGGTCTCGGATTCCCCTGGAACTGGAGTTCTCCTGGAATTGGAGTTTCAGACGGTTCTCAGTCGCCATGTGGGTGCTGGGGATCGAACCCGGGTCCTCTGTAAGAGCGGTCGGCGCTCTTAACCGCTAGGCTATCTCTCCAGCCCGGGAACTTTCTTATATCAATAATGGAAGACTGTAATAGGCTACCTATGGGGTGAAGTGAAAATAAAAATAGATTGTTTCAGGGGCTGAAGAGATGGCTCAGCAGCTAAGAGCCCTGATTGCTCTTGCAAGAGGACCCAGGTTCGGTTGCTAGCACCCACACGGTGGCTAACAACTACCCCATAACTCCAGTTCCGGGAGATATGACCCCCTCATCTGACCTCCATGGGCATTGCAATGACACATACCTGCAGGCAATACACTTATACACATAAAATAAAAATAATAAAAAGTAAAAAAAAAAATAGAATGTTTCTGCCATCCAAGCTGACAGACCTCCATGTTTTAGGCAAGAGAAGGCGGCCTGCTTTAATATAATTAGGCCCAGCTGAGCGTGGTGACGCAAGCCTTTAATCCTAGCACTTTGGAGGCAGAGGCAGGCGGATCTTTGTGAGTTCAAGGCCAGCCTGGTCTACAAAGTGAGTTCCAGGACATCTGGGGCTGCAGGGAGCCCCTGTCTCAAAAAGACAAAAAAAAAAAAAAAAAAAAGATAATCAGCCCTTTGCCTCCCTTTTCCTCACCCGTTGCCACTGACCTAAGGAGGGCCTTTGTCTCCACACACAGGCACCAGAACCCGGTCTTCCCCTTTAAGCCTGCTCGTCTTACTCCAGTGTTCTCAGTATGCTGGAGAATTCCCACACTCCACCCTGGCCTCATTCTTATAGGATCCTGTTTGACATAACTATAGCCCTCTTGCTTCTAAGCACCATTTTGCCCATGAAATGACCTGGCACATATCCCAAACCTTACTGCATGTCACTAAGAAAAGATAGTCAGCCGAGCTTGCTGTGCTGTCCACTGCTGTCCACAGTGCTTTTGTACTGACGTTGCGGCTGGCTGTGGCCCGTGTTTACATAGCACATGGACCCCTTTCTCCTGCCTTATGCAGGGCTCTGCTTGTCCTGCTGCTGTCCCTAAGCTCCAGCAAATTGTGCTTTGTGCCACCCGCTGTCTTCTCTCTCCTGAATCCCATCATGTCTTTGGAGCATGTTCTTATACTCCAGGACTGGCTTTTCTTAAAATAGCCATGGGCCTAGCCTCTTCTCCACAGAGCTCACATTTGTCTCCCTCTCCATCTATGTCTATTCCTCTTCTCTGTTAGACTCCTGCGCTGACTGCCTTACAGCTGTCCTAGACTGTCCCACCCATCCTTTCAAAGCCACAGACCTAGAATTCGAACTATCTACAATCCAAACTGATCAAGATATGCCTTATTTTCAACTCATTTTCTTCAACATAAAAATTCAGCCATCTTAGCATGATATAGCTTTCTGCCTATGTTTCTAGATAGTTCTGGCAGCTCTGTGTCCCAACCACCTCTCACTTCTTGAGTTGTCCAGACTATAGGATACTCTGAGTTAGGAGAAGAGGCTCCAGAATGGAGTGCTTCAGTGCAGAGCCTGGCTTTCCCAGCCCACTGCAGGGTGCTGTTAGTGTCAGTCGATCCCTGTGCCTTGGGTGGACCTCATCTTTATGATGGGAGTAAGGAGAGCATTTCTCCATGCCGAGACTTACAGGAAGTCTCAGGAGCAGAGGTACCTTGCTAACATTTCCAGTTTCACGTTGTGAGAAAGAGGTCCTCTTGATCTCTGCTTGGCTAATGGGTCCTTTAAATGTAGGGTCTAAGCTGGGCGTGGTGGCACACGCCTTTAATCCTAGCACTTGGGAGGCAGAGGCAGGTGGATCTTTGTGAGTTCAAGGCCAGTCTGGTCTATAGAGTGAGTTCCAGGACAGCTGGGGCTACAGGAAGACATTGACTTGAAAAAGACCAAAAAAAAAAACAAAAAACCAAAAAACAGAAAACAAAGATGTAGGGTCTAGCCAGGCCTGGCCTGCATGCCTGGATTCCTGGCACTTGGGAGGTGGAGAAAGGAGGATCAGAAGCTCCTCTTCAGCTAAGAAATGAGTTTGAAGTCAGCTGGGCTTTGGGATCTTGTCTTAAGAAACAAAAATCAAAGCAAAACAAAAGAAGTAAGAATCTCTTCTTCCGAGAACCACTTCTGACTGGCTGGCTGGCTGCTCCGGGCTCCATCTGTCCGTCCACAAGTTCATCCGTCGTCGTCGGTGTCCTATCTAAAAGCAAATTGTTGCCGGGCGTGGTGGCGCATGTGTTTAATCCTAGCACTCACTTGGGAGGCAGAGGCAGGCGGATCTCTGTGAGTTCAAGGCCAGCCTGGTCTACAGAGCGAGTTCCAGGACAGCTGGGGCTACAGGGAGACCTTGTCTCAAAAAGACCAAAAAATAAAAAAATAAAAAAATAAAAGCAAATTGTCCTCCAGAAGGAACCCAGCTCCCTCATTCTTTTTACAACTGAGAAGTTGCCTAGAACCAGTCAGGAAGCTGGTGGTCAGAGAAAGGTTATTTATGTTGATCCATTCAGGCTGCTGCAACCAAACACATAAATTCACTCCTCACAGTTCTGGAGGGTAAGACGTCCCAAATCAATGCACCAGAAGATTCAGTGTTAGGGGAGGGCTGGCTTTTTCACAGGGGCAGGGTTGGGGGTGGGAAGGGATGGGAGGATGCATCACAAGTTCCTTCCAGTCTCTCATTCAATGTATTCATGAGGGACCTAATAACCTCCCCAGAGGCCTTACTTGATGTGAACACCTGAGGTTAGGTTTAGAATAAGATTCCCACCCAGTCTAGCAGTGGATGGACAGAAAGCAAACACAGAGCAAAGGACAAAAAAAAATATCATGAAAACACAGAGCAGCCCAGTGGTAGCATTGCTGGCCTGCGGTGATTCGCTTCTCCCAGACCTAAACAATGTGTAGTCCTGTCTGTCTGTTTCTCTGAGTGGTCTTGTTTGTATAGTGTCTGTTCTTGGCCAATTCCTGGGCCAACAGCATCCTGCTTTTTATGTGTGAGTCCCAGTCTCTCTCTCTCTCTCTCTCTCTCTCTCTCTCTCTCTGGACAGAGGAAGAAAGCCTTCAGCCTGTGCTTCAGGAATATTACAGATTCTCTTTCAGCTATGGGGACTACAGTAGTCAGAGCCAAAAAACCAGGTTAAAAAAAAAAACAGCAAAAGACAAAATTCACCTCTGTATCTGACATATCAGTGACGCCAAGGGGTGAGAACTGTCCCTTAAAAAAACCTCAATCACAGGCCAGGTGTGGTGGTACACACCTTTAATCCTACCACTTGGGAGGCAGAGGGAGGTGGATCTCTGTGAGTTCAAGGCCAGCCTGGTCTACAGAGTGAGTTCCAGGACAGCCAGAGCTATAGGGAGACCCTGTTTCAAAAAAAAGACAAAAAAAAAAAAAAAGTGCCTTTGGACTAAAGGACTTGTCACATTCCTCACATTTTTGTAGGGTTTCTCTCCAGTATGAATGTTCTCATGTACTTTAAGATATGCCTTTAGAATAAAGGGATTATAATCTCAATTTTAAAAGCTGAATACTGGAAGGTTACAAAGATGTGTCTCATGTCTTTGAGGAGTGCCAAAAGCGGTGGTGGCCACAGAGTCGAAGCCAGTAAGAATTGAAGACAGGCCAAACAACAGTACTCTCTCTTTTTTTCTTTTTGTCTTTTTATTAAGATCTCAAGTTCTGTATCTGCAGTGCAGTTTCTCTCATCTTACTGATTATTTATATCTGGTTGTACTTTACTTTTGTATGCTTCAGGGCACACAGTTAGCCCAGATTAACCAAGTTTTTTTTTTCTCAAGGTCAGTTGAGGATCTGGTCCTCAGGGGTCTCTTGGGNCCATCTTTGACTCCAACAGGATTCCAACACCTCTGACACTCCACAGCATATGACGACACAGGTGGCAACCAACTAAATGCAACAGTACATGCAATCACATCTCCAAAAAAATTACTGCCGGTGTGGTGGCGCACGCCTTAATCCTGCAATTGGGAGGCAGATGGCAGCGGATCCTTTGTGAATTCAAGGCCAAGCCTGTCCTACAGAGTGGTTCCAGGACAGCTGGGGACTACCAGGGGGACCCTGTCTCAAAAGACCAAAAAAAAACAAACAAGAGACAAACAATAGGCAAGTTTTAGCCGGGTCGTGGTGCTGTAGCTTTAATTCCAATATGCAGGCGTATGCAGAGGCAGGCGAACCTTTTGAGTTCAAGGCCAGCCTATCTACAGGTGGATTCAGGCGCTGAGGGTACAGGGAGACCCCTGTCTTTGAAAAAAACAACAAAACAAACAAACAAAAATAGCAAAGTTGGTAAAAAACAGACAAAGTTGGCTTTCAATATTTATGGCTTCACAGGCACAGATTCAACCAAGGGTCCTGTACCAACTAGTTTGGTCTATACAGATTTATACATGTATGTGTGTACTATATCCATCTATACGTTTTTTCTGTCATTACTCCCTAAACAATTAGTATCTATTATCTTGCATATGCATTTTCAATTTCACTTAAGCTAATTAGATACAATTTAAAGTCCGGGAGAAGCCAGGCTGTGTTAGGCTTACCCTTTATTCTACCATGCGTGACGGCAGAGGCAGGTAGTTCTCTGTGAGTTTGAGGCCAGCTGGTTATATAGCAAGTTCCAGGGCCAGCTGGCTACAGGAGACCCTTCTCAAAAAAGACCAAAATATAATATAATATCTAGGAGAGGCATGTGTGTAGGTTTGTGCAAATTACACTAATTTTATAGTAAGGGACTTGAGCGTCTGCAGAATCTTTTGTCCACAAGAACCAGCTGGATCCTTATGGCTTGTGAGAGACAGCTAGACTGTGTCAGAGGGTGATGAAACTGCAGGCAACAGGGGAGGGGCCAGGCTCAACTCTACGACAATTTGCTGTCTCAGAAAGGGATCCAATCCTGTGAGAACTGTTAGATTGTCTGAGAACTATATCAATGCCTTCTGAAGATAGAGCCTCCTGTGTGAACTAATAACCCTAGAGACCCCTCTCACTTCAGCTCAATATCACCACATTGGGGACAGAGCTTCTAGGACTAAACCTTTGAGGGACAAGCTGAATCCAAATCATGGTAGGGTTGCTCTGAGGACTAAGTGTAAACACACCTCGCATTTCCCAGGTAGGCCCTGTGTAATTACCAAATCCTTTATGTTAATCATGGTTTTTATCCTGGCCACCTAAACTCAGCCCATGCCCTAGAGGCAGAGGGGGATACACCTTGAAGGTAAAACCCCACACTTGCTGTGGCCCCTTGCCAGGGTACAGAGAGACCCTTGAATGTTGGTCAAGGAACACGTAAGAGCTTCGCAGTTATGATTGGTTAAGATGCCACCTACTTTCTTGTGCTTGCTACATTGAGGGACAAAGGCCCTTGGGGATCCAGTTGCAAGGAAGTTGAGTGGAAGACACATTGTTGGTTGGGCGTGGATGGGGAATGGGTCCTTGCCATTTCGTTTCTTTTTTTTAAATTTAAATGTTTTTTTATTTCTGTGTATGAATGTACTTCGCATGCAGGTTTGCACCCGTGTCGTGCAAGGCCTCAGAGTCAGAATGAGGGTTCGGCCTTCCCTGGAACTGGAGTTCTCCTGGAATTGGAGTTTCAATGGTTCTCGCCACCATGTGGGTGGCTGGGGATTGCACCTGGGTCCTCTGTAAGACGTTGGCACTCTTAAACCGCTAGCTTCATCTCCAGCCCCAGCCAGTTCTTTTAACCTCTGAGTTCGTTACCGCTCCTGTCTCTTACTGTTGGAACAACGCCCAGACTCTTATCACTACTTCGCTCATGTAGAGCACAGGTAGCATGTGGTGAGGGGAATGTGTCCCTTAGAGCCTGACCACAGATGCAGGAAGGCAGAGGGCTGGAGCCATGCAAGGCCAGAAGCTGGTCTTTGGAACAGTCTTACAGTTTTCTGATGTATGAGATTGTAGCTGAAGGATTTGGTTCTTAGCACATTCAAAATAGAAGGGTTTCTCCTTTAGAAACAAACCAGGTAATGTAGCATTTATACTCTAAATACATTCCAATGGGCTGAAAGTGAGGGTCCTCACCCCCAAGGGATAGGTTGAACCCTAGTCCCAACATGCTGGTATTTGGGGGGTGGGGTGTTTGAGAGGTTGCTAGGTTTTAGGTAGAGGTCTCGAGTGGAGTCCCCATATGAAATTGCTTGCCCTACTTCCTTCTTCCGCTTCTCTTCTCTTACCTGGCGCTGTTGCTTCCTCTCTGTTCCCGAAAGCTGACTGTGTGTTCCTCACTGGTTTCAGGAAAGAACTACCCGGGAGAGAGGTCTGGGGGAATAACTCATTTTCTTGGCCAAGGTCGGGTCTTTTTTTGTTTTTTTTTATTTATTTATTGTGTGTGTTTGTTGTGTGATTGTGTGTGTTGTGTGTGTTTTGTGTGTTTGTGGTGTTGTTGAGACAGGTTCCTTCCATAACCCCGATGGTGGCCTGGAACTGTACTCTGTAGAACCAGTGGTCTTGATCTCACGTCACCTGCTCTTGCTCCCAGTGCTAGGTTAAAGGCCCCCCCCCCCCATGCACACCAGCTCCTTGTTTAAAAAAAGTCAGAGTTTTGCGGGCGGGTGGCGCGAAGCCTTTATCTTAGCATCGGCGTAGCAGAGCAGGCGATCTTTGAGAGTTCAAGGCCAGCCTGGTCACAGGAGTGAGTTCCGTACAGCTGGCTACAAGAGACCCTGTCTGGCAAAGACCAAAAAAAAAAAACAAAAAATCAGGGTCCTTTTACACCTAGCACTGACCTGGTGGTGGAAATGCGGGATGGGTGTGTTGGGGGAGGGTAGGTGAAAGCCATCATGGCTCCATGCGGGATACAGGACAACTTACGGAGTGTTGCAGATAAGGGTTATGATCTCCCACTTTGGTGAACGGATGGTTGGCCTGCCTGGTCTACGAGGTGGGTGCCAGACCTCGTGTGCTCTAAGCAAGTGGAGCCTCACCCTGTCACTTACCCTTTCTCATTCCCCTCTCCATATAAGGAAGGACACGTCAAGAAGGCACCTATCTGTTAGCCAGGGAGCAAGTCCTCAGCAGAATTCTACCCTGAGTGCAGGCTTCTTGGACTATGGAATTTATGATAGCCTAAACTATGGTGTGCATTGTACACTTTTTTTTTTATCACTGGGAATCATCCAGATAGATTATTGCAATGCCTATGCGAGTAGAGACCTGTATCAGCATGAAAGTAGCTGAAGGAGTGCCCTATAATTGCAGCACGGGGAGGCCGGCAGATCACTCAAGTCAGAGACAGGTCCTACAGAGGAGTGTCCCAGGTCCACGAGGGGCAATCCATAGACCTGGTTTTTGTTTTGTTTTAAAAAATCCTGCATGTGAATTTCCGAGCTCACTGTTTGCCAACCACCAACCATATTAGAGAAATACTATATCTTCCTCCTGATCTCTCCTGAGGAGGAATTACAAAATTGTCATTTAGAAACGATCAAAATAAACAGCCAGCAGTGGAGGAAAAGAAATATTGTAGAAATGTTGCCCATTGGTTAAATCTTGTTAGCGTTATGATTTTCATGAAGGCATGTGGTATTTAAGTTCTTAGAATCTAAAAGCTATAAGAATCTATAATTGGCTGGGAGAGATGGCAGCAGGTTAGATGCATCGCTCTGCAGAGGACCTGTTGAGATCCCCAGCAACCCACATGGGGCTGAGAAACCGTCGGAAGCTCCAATTCAGGAGAACGCCAGTTCCAGGGGAATCCGAGAACCTCTTCTGAACTCCGCGGCGTTGCACAACACGGGTCACAAACCTACAAGCAGAGCAGTACATTCATACACTACAAAATAAACAAAAAAAAATTAATAAAAAAAAAATTAAAAAAAAAAAAAGAATCTATAAATTGTAAAAAAAAAAAAGAATCTATTAAATTGTATGATATCTTTTCTTATTTAATAAATATTCACTTTGTTTTGGCTTCTTAACTTTGCATTCTTTTTTTTTTTTTTTGTCTTTTCGAGACAGGGTCCCTGTAGCCCCACTCGGCCCTGGAACTCACTCTGGTAACCAGGCTGGTCTTGAATCACAAAGATCTGCCTCCTCTTCTCCCGAGTGCTGGATTTAAAAGGCGTGTGTCTTACCGACTCAGGCTCTTTTTTTTTTAATTTTTGTTTTTATGTGTATGGTATATCGCTCGCATCTTAAATATGGGCGCCCCCATGGCATGCAATGCCCATGGAGGCAGAAGGGGGCATCAGATCCTGTAGACTGCATTAAGGCCATTATGTGGAGCCACGTGAACGTCATATTTCCTCAAAGCACCAGTCCTCTTAAAAACGATCTTCTTAACTGCTCAGCTATCTCTCCAGCCCAGATGGTTTTTTTTCCGTTTTCATCTCTTCAATGTGAGCTTGTCCAAAATCCATTGCGGCCCCCCCACAGCCTTGACTCCGAAGAGTGCAGAGGAATGAGTGCAAGGCCCTTGCTCTGATTTTTTTTTTTTTAATGCTTTGTTTGTTTTGTTTGAGATAGGGTCTCACTTAGTCCAGGCTTGACCTTGGACTACTGCTGCCTCCAGCTCTCCGAGTGCTGGATTGCAGTGGCTCCCTCTGGGCCTGGTTTCTTGGCTTTTTGTTTCACCTGGACTTAACTACAAGGTCAAGTCTCCATAAAATCTTTCACCCAAAGGGAACGGATGCTTCTACCCTTTTCCTCTTCTTGTGCCCTGAGGCTCCCCTCTTCTTTCCCACCCCACCTTCATCACCCGAAGACAAGACTTCCTCTTCCCTGCCTTTCACCCTCCTAGCTAGGTTCTGGCATGTTATCAGACACACCCCCAATAACAGTCCTTGGCTCTGACCCCCCCACTCACCACTTGCTCTATACTTCTGTTTCAGAGGTTTCCTAATTGCAGTTCCCCCACAGTCCCCAAGTTGTTCCCAAAGTTTTATGTCGTTTCATCTTTTAATCTTGTCCAGGCTGCTGCCCAAGCTGCTGTCAAACTCCAGGACTCAAGTGAAGTGATCTTCCACCTCAGCCTCCGGAGTGGCTAGGGCTGCAGGTGCCTGCCATCATCCAGCCCATTACCAAGATCTTGAAAGCTAGTACCAAGAGGCCTCTGCTTCTTATTCTAATTAATCCGATTTCACTGGGGGTTCCTTTACTTTAAAGCTTAGGAAACTGTCCTCAGAGCAAACTGGAGTACAATCTGGTCTGCCTCACAGCTGTATGAGGTGTACCACACAGGCCCTCCTGGCGCCCCTCTCTCAGCTCCAGGCTGCCAGGCTCTGCTTCTGCCTCCTTTGGCCAATGAGGTCTCTCCCTGGAGCTCTCCTTAGAGCTCAGCCCTATTGGTCCCATTTTGTATTCTCTTCCTGGGCATGCCTGTTTTAAATGAGTGTGTATGGGCAGATGTTTGAAGTGATTTTCTGTCTCCTCTGGGTTCTCCTGTTCCTGGGACAGCAACAGTGTCATTTTCACAGAATGAGCTCATGTCATCCTCTCACAATCTCACATTCCTGTGCGGAACTCTCCACTGTCACTCAGGCACTCACTTGGCAGTGTTCATAGAGTTTCTGGGTTTGACCCTCCCTCATCAGCCCTATCTTTGGGCACTAAACAACTTTTTTTTTTTTTTTTGGTGTGTATTTAAGTATTAAGATAGCTAAGAAAACTTTGAATGCTTCTCAGGATAATAATTTCTTAGTGCATGAAATAAAGTATAAGAGTTGGTTTGGAAGACTTTTTTTGACATACAGTTTCAAAATTAGGCATTTTGATATGCTAATACTTGTAAATGTACTAGGGTTGTACAAAAACACAGTACTCAGATCCAGTGCCTGGTCCAATTACTAACATTTTAAATTAGTGATGAACACCAATGATACTTAGAGATATTTCCAACAACTGAGATGTGATATGAAAATCTGATATGAAACTGTGATTTTATTATGACAAGGTCACAGCATTGGCACCGTTACGTATGGCAAACTTTCTTTTTTTTTTTTTTTTAGTTTTTTTTTTTCTTAATTTTATTTATTTCTTGTATTTGTTGATCAAATGTACTGTCTGCAGCAAGTCTGGCGACCCGTGTCGTGCCAACGCCTTGAGGTATCAGAGAGGGTCTCAGGATTCCCCTGGTGAAGTGGTTTCCGATCCTGGAATTGGAGTTTAGACTGGTTCTATTCAGTCGCCATGTGGTGCTGGGGACGAACCGGGTCCCTGTAAGAGCGGTCGCGCTCTTAACCGTCTGAGCTAATCTCTTCCAGCCCGGGAACTTTCTTATACTCAATAATGGAAGACTGTAATAGGTACCTATGGGGTTGAAGTGAAAATAAAAAATAGATGTTTTCGGGGCTGATGAGATTGGCTCAGCAGCTAAGAGCCCTGATTGCTCTTGCCACGAGGACCCAGGTTCGGTTTGCTAGCACCCACAGGTGGCTACAACAAAAACCCCATGAACTCCAGTTCCGGGAGAAGAGGACCCATCTCTCTTCTGAACTCTCAGGCACCTTATATACACTTACATACAGAGAATACACTTATACACCATAAAAAAAAATAAAAAACGTACAAAAAAAAATAGAATGTTTCGGCCACAAGCTGACAGACCTCCATGTTTTAGGCAAGAGAAGGCGGCCTGCTTTAATATAATTAGGCCCAGCTGAGCGGGTGACGCACGCCTTTATCCTGCACTTTGGAGGGCCTAGAGGCAGGCGGATCTTTTGTGAGTTCAGGCCAGCCTGTCTACAATGAGTTCCAGGAGCATCTGGGGCTGCAGGGAACCCCTGTCCTCAAAAAGACAAGAAAAAAAAAAAAAAAAGATAATCAACCTTGTGCCTCCTTTTCCCACCGTGCACCTGACCTAAGGAGGGCCTTTGTCTCCACACACAGGCACCAGAACCCGGTCTTCCCCTTTAAGCCTGCTCGTCTTACTCCAGTGTTCTCAGTATGCTGGAGAATTCCCACACTCCACCCTGGCCTCATTCTTATAGGATCCTGTTTGACATAACTATAGCCCTCTTGCTTCTAAGCACCATTTTGCCCATGAAATGACCTGGCACATATCCCAAACCTTACTGCATGTCACTAAGAAAAGATAGTCAGCCGAGCTTGCTGTGCTGTCCACGGCGTCCCAGTGCTTTTGATACGTGACTTGCGGCTGGCGTTGCCCGTTTTACAGTAGCACATGGACCCCTTTCCCTGCCTTATGCAGGGCTCTGCTTGTCCTGCGCTGTCCCTAAGCCAGCAAAAGTTGTGGCGTTGGTGCCACCCGCTGTCTTCTACGCTCCTGAATCCCATCATGTCTTGAGCATGTTCTGTATACTCCAGGACTGTGTCTTTTCTTAAAATAGCCATGGGCCTAGCCTCTTCTCCACAGAGCTCACATTTGTCTCCCTCTCCATCTATGTCTATTCCTCTTCTCTGTTAGACTCCTGCGCTGACTGCCTTACAGCTGTCCTAGACTGTCCCACCAATCCGTGTTCAAAGCCACAGACCTAGAATTCGAACTATCTACAATCCAAACTGATCAAGATATGCCTTATTTTCAACTCATTTTCTTCAACATAAAAATTCAGCCATCTACATATTATAGCTTTATGCCTATGTTTCTAGATAGTTCTGGCAGCTCTGTGTCCCAACCACCTCTCACTTCTTGAGTTGTCCAGACTATAGGATACTCTGAGTTAGGAGAAGAGGCTCCAGAATGGAGTGCTTCAGTGCAGAGCCTGGCTTTCCCAGCCCACTGCAGGGTGCTGTTAGTGTCAGTCGATCCCTGTGCCTTGGGTGGACCTCATCTTTATGATGGGAGTAAGGAGAGCATTTCTCCATGCCGAGACTTACAGGAAGTCTCAGGAGCAGAGGTACCTTGCTAACATTTCCAGTTTCACGTTGTGAGAAAGAGGTCCTCTTGATCTCTGCTTGGCAAGGGTCCTTTAAATGTAGGGTACCTAAGCTGGGCGTGGTGGCACACGCCTTTAATCCTTAGCACTTGGGAGGCAGAGGCCGAGTGGTCTTTGTGAGTTCAAGGACGAGTCCTGGGTCCAGGTAATTGAGTTCCAGGACAGCTGGGGCTACAGGAAGACATTGACTTGAAAAAGACCAAAAAAAAAAACAACCAAAAAAACAGAGGAACCCACGATGTAGGGTCAGCGGCAGGCCTGGCCTCATGCCTGGATCCTGGCCTTGGGAGTGGCAGCAGGAGGAATCAGAAGCCTCCTCTTCAGCTAAGAAATGAGTTTGAAGTCAGCTGGGCTTTGGGACTTGTCTTAAGAAACAAAAATCAAAAGAAAGCAAAAAAGTAACGTAATTCTTCTTCCGAGAACCACTTCTGACTGGCTGGCTGGCTGCTCCGGGCTCCATCTGTCCGTCCACAAGTTCATCCGTCGTCGTCGGTGTCCTATCTAAAAGCAAATTGTTGCCGGGGCGTGGTGGCGGATGTTTATATCCCACGAAGGAGCAGAGGCAGGCGGATCTCTGTGGAGTTCCAGGCACCTGGTCCCTACAGAGCGAGTTCTGGACAAGCTGAGGGCTACAGGGAGACCTTGTCTCAAAGCACACAAAGAAATAAGAAAAATAAAAAATATCAATATTTTTCCTCAGAAATTCTTGCTTCATTCCTCATCTCTTTTTTACAACTGAAGAATGTTGCCTAAGAACCGCTCAGGAAGACTGGTGGTCAGAGAAAGGGTTATTTATGTTGATCCATTCAGGCTGCTGCAACCAAACACATAAATTCACTCCTCACAGTTCTGGAGGGTAAGACGTCCCAAATCAATGCACCAGAAGATTCAGTGTTAGGGGAGGGCTGGCTTTTTCACAGGGGCAGGGTTGGGGGTGGGAAGGGATGGGAGGATGCATCACAAGTTCCTTCCAGTCTCTCATTCAATGTATTCATGAGGGACCTAATAACCTCCCCAGAGGCCTTACTTGATGTGAACACATGAGGTTAGGTTTGAATAAGTTCCCCACCCAGTTAGCAGTATGCGACAGAAAGCAAACACAGAGCACAAGGACAAACAAAAAAATCTGAAAACACAGAGAGCCCAGTGGTGCATTGTGGCCTGCGGTGATTCGCTTCTCCCAGACCTAAACAATGTGTAGTCCTGTCTGTCTGTTTCTCTGAGTGGTCTTGTTTGTATAGTGTCTGTTCTTGGCCAATTCCTGGGCCAACAGCATCTGCTTTTTATGTGTGAGTTCCCAGGTCTCTCTCTCTCTCTCTCCATTCTCTCTCTTCTCTCTCTCTTCTTTGGACAGAGGAAGAAAGCCTTCAGCCTGTGCTTCAGGAATATTACGATTCTCTTTCAGCTATGGGGACTACCAGTAGTCAGAGCCAAAAAACCAGGTTAAAAAAAAAACAGCAAAAGACAAAATTCACCTCTGTATCTGACATATCAGTGACGCCAAGGGGTGAGAACTGTCCCTTAAAAAAACCTCAATCACAGGCAGGTGTGGTGGTACACACCTTTAATCCTACCACTGGGAGGCAGAGGAGGTGGATCTCGTGAGTTCAAGGCCAGCCTGGTCTACAGATGAGTTCCAGACAGCGAGCCAGGGCTATGGAGACCTGTTTCAAAAAAAAGACAAAAAAAAAAAAAAAATAATCACATGCTGGGTGTGGTGGTGCATGAACGCTGAACTGGGCTTGTTCAGTGGCACACTCCTTTAATCCCAGTGGGGCTCAGGAAGAAGCAGATCTCTGTGAGATAGAGGGTTTTTTTTTTTTTTTTTTTTTTTGGTCTTTTTGAGACAGGGTCTCCCTGTAGTCCCAGCTGTCCTGGAACTCGCTCTGTAGAACCAGGCTGGCTTGAACTCACAAAGATCCGCCTGCCTCTGCCTCCCAAGTGCTAGGATTAAAGGTGTGCGCCACCTCGCCCGGCGAGATAGAGGTTTTACCAGAGCTATCTAGGATCAAGAAGTGACTTTGAGTGATGACTCTGAGTTCTGCGCTTCCGCCATGCTCACCAACAGGTCAGCACGGGGTAAAAGTTCCCTTATTCTGTCTGAAAGGACTGGGATGACAAGGCCGAGCAGGGTAGGGCAGACAAGTCGCAACCCTTGCCTGGGAGAGCTGAGTAACCTCCCTCCACCCCCTCCCTTGGAGCCTTCCATCATTCTTCGGGGTATCCTAGCACGCAAAGGCATAGAGAAGCCCAGTTCCCACAGGTCCACTTTGGAAAGCAGCAGCAACAACTGTGCAAAGGGAAAGTCCCGCGCAGGAGGCAGGCCCGGCTAAATCTAAAAATAAAACCCAGCCTGACAGCCACACAAAGGGTCTCTTGTGGGGAGGGGCTGTCACCACCGCCTGATGCTGTGCTCAGGGGCCACGTGGAAGGACAGCCCCACTGACACTCCCAACTTCCCTCCAGGGTGCCAGTCTTCCGGAGGACCAGCTTGCCACAGCCAGAGGGTCTTCCATCTGTCCCCGCCTCCAAGCCTCCTCCCGGCCCCCACCCCCACCCCGCTCCCACCCCACTACCCCCCAAGCCCTCTCACTTGGGAGTTATGTTTTCGGCTGTGGGCCCATCTTGTTTTTCAGAAGTAGGGGCCTGCAGTTTTCAGATGGGCAGGAAGGAAACGAATCCTTCTTTGGAGGAAGAGTGTGTGCCCCCTCCCCTTCTTATGAAAGGAGCCCTCGGAGACTGACTGGAACAGGGCGTAGGCTCCCAACCTGCGAGGTTCCTCACTAGGCAGTCCCCATCGCGCTCTGCTCCCCGCAGCCTGAGACTGGGCCATCTTCCCTCCCCTTCCGGACTTCCACTTGGATCAGGCAGGAGGAAGTTTCTCAGTTTCAAAATAATCAACTGCCTTAACGGATTAGAAAAGATCGACAATTAAAAAGCAAAAACATTAGGGAAAATAGAAAATGATCCACTAACGGAGGGCCGAGAACAAAGGCTAAAAAGGCTAATTCTTTTAATATCTAATTTCAGGCGATTAAGACAAATGCCAATGATTTTAAAGGGATTCAAACTAGCCGGAAGAGGTCACTATTGTTTTCATTCCTCGCCGGCTCACTGCTGCCTCCAAGTGTTAGATCTAAAAATCGCAACAGCGTGTCCATTTTGTATTTGGCAAATAGACAATGGAAGCCGCCCCAGTCTGTTGGCTCCCATGAAAAGGGAGGGTATAGAATGAAAGAAATGTTGTAGCTTGATAGAAGAAGCTGTATAATCCAGGTGAATTTTCACTGTTCTTCATTAAAACGCCTCATTATATTGTCTTGTCCCTTGCCAACTTATTGTGCCTTTGCTGAAGAAATGGTCTTTAGAGGAGTGGGCTGTGATATTACTAGCCATGTGGAGGTCTTCCTGAGAAGCCACACGCATCACTGGTGTGCATTAGAAGTCACAGCAGTCGGGCGTGGTGGCGCATGCCTTTAATCCTAGCGCTTGGGAGGCAGAGGCAGGCAGATCATTGTGAGTTCAAGGCCAGCCTGGTCTACAGAGCGAGTTCCAGGACAGCTGGGGCTACAGGGAGACCCTGTCTCAAAAAAGACCAAAACAAAAAACAACAACAAAAAACACAATACGATAAAAATCTTATATTGGAGATGACTGAAAATTTGCATGCTTTGAAGTATGAGGTAAAATCTTATCAACATATTTCTATCAGGGGTTAGAGAGATGGCTTGGTAGTTTAGAGAGCCTGCTACTCTTCTAGAGGGCTTGGGTTAGGTTCCCACACACATGTGGGGCAGCTCATAAGTAATTCCAGCCCCAGGGGATCTGGTGCCCTCTTGGGCCCTCTGGCCCTCTGGAGGCACCTGCACACATCACACACACACACACACACACACACACACACACACACACACACATCTTTAAAAATTCCATGGGAGTGGGGCTGGAGAGATGGCTCAGAGGTTAAGAGCACTGGCTGCTCTTAGGACCCCTGGTTTGAATCCAAGCACCTGAATGGTGGCTCACAACCATCTGTAACTCCAGTTCCAGGGGATCAGACACCCTCATCTTACCTCTTGGGTATTGCACAACATGGGTGCACTTACACACATGCAGGCAACACACTCATCACATAAAATAATAAAAATTCTGGGGGCTGGAGAGATGGCCTAGCGGTTAAGAGCGCCGACCGCTCTTACAGAGGACCCGGGTTCGATCCCCAGCACCCACATGGCGGCTGAGAACCGTCTGAAACTCCAATTCCAGGAGAACTCCAGTTCCAGGGGAATCCGAAACCCTCTTCTGACCTCCGTGGCATTGCACGACACGGGTGCACAGACTTGCATGCAGGCAGTACATTCATAAACATACAGAAACAAATAAAAATTAAAAAAAAATAATAAAAATTCTATCAGGGGCTGGATAAATGGCTCAGCAGTTAAGAGCACTCACTACTCTTGTAGAGAACTCAGTCCCAGTACCCTGAGGGCAGCTAACAACTATCCATAACTCCAGTTCAAAAGAACCCAGTGCCCTCTTCTGGCAGTCATGGCACTATGGGTGTGTGGAGCACTTGTATACACATGTAGGCAAAACACTCGCACACATAATGAAATATATTTTTAAAAATTCCATCAAAGCACACCTTCCTGGTTCGTTTGTTTCAATGGAAGCTGGTTGTCTCTACTGTGGTTTTTGTTACTTTTACCCATGTAATTTTGATGCATTGTTTCTTATTCATACAAACTGGAGTCACACAAAATATCAGATTTTCCTAGTGGAACCTGAAAAGTACATTCTGTCCTGATCAGAGTCATGCTTTCTTTTCTAATGCAGAAAGCATGTAGGAATTTCCTCTTCACCCTCACCTGTATAGAGGAAAGGCAGCCTGTTCCCAGAGTTCCTCACCAACTCTTCCTACACTGTAGTGACACTTCCCATAATCACCTGCCATGGACAGAGTGCTCCTCTGTGTATCTTAGTGATTCTTCATGATCGACCCAGAGGTAGCTATAGAGGAGGGGCTCAGGTGGCACCTCTACCACAACAATCAAATGATTCTGGTCAATGTCAGTCCCACAAAGCCTCCTGTGAAGTAGGTCAAGACCAAGGTTAGATCCCTGGAAGGTAAGGTAGGGGTTATGGACACACTGAGGTGCAGGTCAGTATTCGTAGGCTATTAACGGACACACTGAGGTGCAGGTCAGTATTCGTAGGCTATTACGGACACACTGAGGTGCAGGTCAGTATTCGTAGGCTATTACGGACACACTGAGGTGCAGGTCAGTATTCGTAGGCTATTACGGACACACTGAGGTGCAGGTCAGTATTCGTAGGCTATTTAAATCACCCTAACCACATCTTCCCATGATGTTCCAGGTTCTTCACAGCTGTAGCCATGCAACCCTAAGAGACAGGTGCTGCGCATTGGGCCTGCAGTTGCTCCATGGTCTTTCCATAGGAGGAGCTTTGGGGTGATTGGTTCTCCTGCTGGAGAAAATGTCTTGAGATTGCATTTGCCCTTAAGCACACTGGTCTTCTTTTTTAATTAATTAATTTTTTAAGGGATTCACAATATAAAAGCACAGTTGTTTTCAGATCACATTAATGTTGCTCAGTTTGCCATACAATTAGGTAATTGGTACTCATATCCACAGATGAGGGATACCATTCCTCGTTTGTTTTTCTGGGACTGAGCATACTGTTTTAATCACTACCTACCTGAAGTACCTCTGGGTGTTGGCTAGAGTTTCCCATGGGCACTGCCATCAAATTTATTTTATTTTATTTTATTTTTTTGTCTTTTTGAGACAGGGTCTCCCTGTAGCTCCAGTTGTCCTGGAACTCACTATGTAGACCAGGCTGGTCTTGAACTCACAGATATCTGCCTGCCTCTGCCTCCCAAGTGCTAAGCTCAAAGGTGTGTGCCACCATACCCAGCTTGAAGATGATTCTTGTGTTCAGTCTTCAGTGTTTTTTTTTAAATAATATACATTTTATTATTATTGTTGTTGTTGTTGTTGTTGTTATTGGTCTTTTTGAGACAGGGTCTTCCTGTAGCCCCAGTTGCCCTGTAACTTGCTCTGGAGACCAGGCTGGCTTTGAACTTAGAGAGATCCGCCTGCCTCTCCCTCCGGAGTGCTGGGATTAAAGTTGTGCACCACCACACCTGGCCTTCAGTGTTTCTAATTATGGGCTTGTTGTAAACACAGCAGCCAGCCAGGAAGCACTTACTTAGTCAAGATGAACTTTCTTCATGAAAGCAGGGGTCTGTGGTTTTTAAAATTTTTTTTTGTTTGTTTCTTTTTCAAGACAGGGTTTCCCTGTAGTCCCAGCTGTCCTGGAACTCACTCTGTAGACCAGGCTGGCCTTGAACTCACAAAGATCCGCTTGCCTGCCTCTGCCTCCCAAGTGCTAGGATCTGTGTTTTTTTTTTTTTTTTTAATTAATTTTATTTATTTCCGTATGTGTATGAATGTACTGTCTGCATGCAAGTTTGTGTACCCGTGTCGTGCAATGCTGCAGAGGTCAGAAGAGGGTGTCGGATTCCCCTGGAACTGGAGTTC
>VZQC01003121.1:731151-753449 GCA_009823505.1 Rhizomys pruinosus | reverse complement strand
CAGTCGGCGCTCTTAGCCGCTAGGCCATCTCTCCAGCCCCAGGATCTGTGGTTTTTAAACAAGTGTAGAAATCTCTGAGGAGGGGTCAGTGTCTCTGAATGCAGAGACTTGGCAGATTTTCCCCAGAAGTTACATTTCTTTTTTTTTTTTTTTTTTAATTTTATTTATTTTTGTATGTGTATAAATGTACTGTCTGCATGTAGGTTTGTGCACCCGTGTCGTGCAATGCTGTGGAGGTCAGAAGAGGGTCTCAGATTCCCCTGGAACTGGAGTTCTCCTGGAATTGGAGTTACAGACGGTTCTCAGCCGCCATGTGGGTGCTGGGGATCGAACCCAGGTCCTCTGCAAGAGCAGTTGGTGCTCTTAACCACTAGGCTATCTCTCCAGCCCAGAAGTTACATTTCTTTAAGTGTTCCAAGACAGAAACAGCCCAAGCCCTGGAGATGAGCCTGCAATAGCCTGTCATCTCTGCCACTGCCTTTGCTGGGCAGTCTTCTCAGTATCCAGCTGGGCCCCTGTTGCTTACACAGTGTTGTGGAGTGGAGGTGGGTCAGAGCTCCACAGGGATACTTGATACTACACGATATAGTTTATCTACTTAGAAGGTTGACGCCACTCAAAGTTGGAGACATACATAGTTCTAGTAGAAGGAAATAATGGTATCATAGAATAAATTAGGCAGGGTAAATTCAGCTAGAAGTAACTTAAAAATCCACAGTAACTGGACAGCGACTGAGGAGCAGCACTCTAAGCTGATCTCTGGCTCACACATGAACACTGTCTTCCCAGGAATAGCAAAAGGTGCCTGTCCTGTTTACCTTACAATGCCATTCAACACTCTCCTCCGGATCAATGAGCTTATGTTTGCTAAGTAATGTTGGGGTCTCCCTGGGGAGGGTCTACCAGGCAGGAGAGGGAGAACTCCTCCCAGCACCTGCACATTCCCAAATTCCTTTGCCTGTCACACTGGAAGGGAGGGAATCTTCTGGATCTGAATTTTTAATCCCTTCTGATAGATGGTAAGCCAGAAGCAGTAACTGTCTGAACTCCTAAATCCACTTTTGCCTTAGTATTTAGTCGGAATTAATCTTCCGTGTTAGTCTATAAGCCATCATGCTGGTGAGTGTCCTTTAAATGAAGGCATGTGAATATGCCCAGGAGGCAGAGGCAGACACTATCAAGTACATTCATTAATAAATAATATCAATTCTCTGCATTGTAGACTGGAAAAAAAATGAACTTCAAAGAAGAGCTTTCATATGTACAATATCATTTCACACATATTATTATTTTAAAACTCCTCTCTAGGGGCAGGTTGTTCCTAGTAAGCAGGGCCAGGCCCTGAGAAGATAAGGAAGACTGCCTCAGGCTAGCTGACATCATGGTTGGGGCAGTCCAGGAGGAGCCTGTCCCCTGGGCTCTCTGCCTGCTTATTTAAAAACTAAAGGCAGAGATGAAAAACTACACTAATTTCCAGCTGTGTGGAGAGCTCACACTCTGTTGGAATGGGGGGTGGGGTTACTGAGGAAGCACAGCTACTTTCCTTCAGGATTGCCTTCAGAGATTTTTTTTTTAATTTTATTTATTTATGTATGTGTATGGATGTATTGTCTGCATGCAAGCCTGTGCACCCGTGACGTGCAATGCCGCAGAGGTCAGAAGAGGCTGTCAGATTCCCCTGGAACTGGAGTTCTCCTGGAATTGTAGTTTCAGACGGTTCTCGGCCGCCATGTGGGTGCTGGGGATTGAACCCAGGTCCTCTGCAAGAGCGGTTGGTGCTCTTAACAGCTAGGCCATCTCCCCAGCCCCTGCCTTCAGAGATTCTTTAAGCAAGAATAGAATCATCCTCACAGGGCTAGGAAGTCAAAAGTCTCCCAGTCTCTGGGGATGGAGCATCTAGCTCCTGCTTGTGTCCTCTGTCTGCTTGGTATTTTTGCTTGTGTGCTTTCATTTCTGGAAAGGCATTGCCTAATCCTTCTTTAAACTGCCTCTAAGGTAATGCCTTACATGGTTATTAATCCTAAGGCTGGCTTAAGAAGACTGCACTTATTATAGAGATGTTAAAAAAAAATCAAAACAAAAAAGCAAACAAAAACAAAACCTTAAACAATCTGAAGGAGAAGTCAGGAAAAAAAATTCTTGTTGGAGTGACTTCCTGCCTCCCTGTCTATGTTGTCTGAAAAACCAACCACAGAGTTGTACCTCATACAAACCCAGGTGCGTGTCATCTTCCCTAGAGCAAGCACGATAAAGATTGCTTCAGAATCTCCTATCTGAACATCTGTGTATGCTGATGGGAATGTCCCCGCTGGACAGTGGAGGTGTAAATTCTTCCACCCTGATTACTCATGAGGCAGAAATGATGAACCATTTGGAGTCTGCTCTTTGCAAGGGCAAGGAGAGGAAGGAAGTTGCAGTCTACAACTACACGTTGGTCCTCCCGCCATCCCCTCCTGCCCGGTGCTGGTTTGACATAGGTTGCTTTCTTGCCGAGTTCTGATGACCTCTGATAATTAGCCCCACCTGGCCTTCTCTGTGTTGTATGAAGTAGGTACTCTGTAAGCACTGAGTGAAGGCAGCTTATCTTCTGTTGTTTGATGTTGCTTGGGTCTTAGTTTCCTCTATGTAAAATGAGAATAAATGACTGCATACCCATATCTCCCCACTTCAGCATTCTCTGGAAAGACTTTTTAAATTATCTTCCATCTCTGAGGCTGTTTCTAAGCAACAGAGCAGTACCTCCCTCTAATCCTTACCTGACCTCTTCAGCCTACAAAGATGTTTCCTATTAGCCTGTGGTAATGGGTATTATCTGTTGCACGTATTTATGATTTGGTAGTGACTCTTGGGTTGTTGTTTAGCTTTTTATTTGCGTCAGTCTCCTCCATAAAATTATGTTAGCTTCCAAAGCTGGAAACTATATAGTATGTATTCGGGAGATACTTGTCAAATAAGTAAATGTCACATAAAGGCACAATACTATCCTATCTAGAGGAAATTCTATACTTAAGGAAAGAATCAAGATGATCACCACATTCTCCAATGTGAGTTTGAGAGACTATGATGGTGCTGTTCTCTGAGACAGAGACTCCCAAAGTGGAACAAGTTTGTAGGGTGAAGAGCAAAAGGAATTTAGCAAAAATGCTCTCAGATGACTATTGAAGAACATTGGCCAAGGAAAGATTTTAAGACATGAAATATTGGCTTTAAAAAAAAAGTAACATTTTGGCCGGGCGTGGTGGCGCATGCCTTTAATCCTAGCACTCAGGAGGCAGAGGCAGGCGGATCTTTGTGAGTTCAAGGCCAGCCTGGTCTACAGAGTGAGTTCCAGGATAACTGGGGCTACAGGGAGACCCCTTCTGGAAAAGACCAAAACAAAACAAAACAAAAAAAAGTAACATTTTATTGTGCTTAAACCCACAGCCTCCTAAATGAGAAGCATAGTTTTGGGAACTTTTGTATATATATATAACACAAGAAGAGAAGCAGAGCTAGTAAGGAAACTGGAAAACCAGTAAATTGCTTTGCCTTTTGTTTTTGTATTTAATTAATTAACTAGTTGGTGGGACATTGAACCCAGAACCTCCCGCCCTGAGCTACACCCCAGCTCCAGAATAACTAACATCTAAGGACTAGCTGGAGGGGCCGGGGAGAGGACTGGCCAGCCAGGCAGGAGGAAGTGGCAACCCTGGGCTTCCTCATGTAGTAGGATAACCAGAGTCATCTTTTGTCATGGATAGTGAGGGGGCTCTGGGGAAAGTCACACCTTGAAATGTGAAGGGCTCCTTGGGGGGACAACGCCTTGATTGAACACTTCCACTTTCAGCTCAGAGGACCCCATGACTTCGTCACTTCTCACAGGAACCGCCCCTTTAGTTAGAAGCACACAAGACTGACGCAGCTTTCACTCTTGTGCCCTTTAGGCAAAGACAGTATACGATGTAATACTTCACTGATTCCTAGCTAGGACTACCCTCAAACTGCCCCTTGATGTTTCATTTAGATTTCACCAGCATCAAAATTTTAAATTTCTCTGTGTATGGCAAGTTCAGAGAGGGAAGGAGAACAAGACAAAAAAAAAAAAAAAAAAGACATTTAGTTGTTCCCATGGCGCTTGTGCTGGTGATAATGGTACTAGTGGATCTGCTTTGTAAAACATGCTGATAATTCTGCAAAAATTAAACCTAATTCACTCATATGCATTAGTTGCTTTGCTCATTGCTGTCACAAGATACCTGAAAAATGCTATGCAAGGCAGGAAGGAGATTTTTGGCTCACAGTGTGAGGGCACAGCCTATCTATGCCCGTGGTAGCAGGAACGCAAGGCAGCTGGCCACACTGAACGTAGTCAGGCGACAGACAAATGCATGCTGGTACTCAGCTTGCTATCTCCATTTTATGCAGCCCGAGACCCCAGCCCAGGGAGTGGTCCCCACGCCCCCATATTCAGGATGGATCTTCAGAAATGCCTTCCTAGAGATGCCCAGAGGTTTGTCTAAACCCAGCTATGTTGGCAGTGAAGATAAACCAGTGTACCATAGAACCAAGCAACTTCAGTCCTGGGTTGCTCTGTTCCTTGCCTTGTGTTAAAGAAAAAAAAAAAATGCCTATACAAAACCTTATATCCAAAATAACATTATTTAGAGTAACCAAATGTGGGATTGACTCAGATTTCTACCAACTGATGTATGGATAAACAAAATATGTGGGCTGGAGAATGGCTTAGCGGTTGAGAGCACCGACTGCTCTTGCAGAAGACCTGGGTTCAATTCCCAGCACCCACATGGCAGCTGAGGGCCGTCTTTGACTCCAGTTCCAGGGGAATCTGACGCCCTCTTCTGAACCCCGCGCGGCATTGCACGACAGGGGTGCACAAACCTACATGCAGACAGTACACTCATATGCATAAAAAATAATAAATTTAAAAAGAAAATAAAAGGGGGCTGGAGAGATAGCCTAGCAGTTAAGAGCGCCAACTGCTCTTGCAGAGGACCTGGGTTCGATCCCCAGCACCCACATGGCGGCTGAGAACCATCTCTGACTCCAGCCCACTCCTGGGCATTCTGTGATAACTTGGGGGACACAAGGGAATATAAAGAGGAAATACACATGAATAAAAACAAATAACTCCAAAAATATTTCAATTTTGGATATGTGGAGTAACTCCATAGTTCATAACCCAATGGTCAGACCAACCATTTCTTGACCCAAAGTAGCTAAACAAATTCTTGTGACAGTAAAGATAGGAGTGTTTTTTTTTTTTTTAAAGCAGCAGTCTTCTGAGATAGGAGGGTTTTGTAATCCATGCCTATCAAATTTTCCCTTAATGTTGTCATGCTTAAAAAAATTATTTTATCTTCCAGGTCCTGCTCCATAAGCACCTGCCAGGCCTCATATGGATACTTATTGAAAATAAAATAGAAAACAAAACAGTACATAGCTATCTATGTATCTATGCGTAGGATGTTTTGTTTGTATTCTACATCTGTGGGCCTGTGTATTGGAAAGGCCTGAGCAGTCCGCCCAGGGATGAGGCCCCAGCTTCTTCGACCTGTCAGAGACCTCGGCTGCAGCAGCCTGCACAGCCTGGGTGGCCACACACCGCACCACGCCAGGGCCCTGGTGCGGAGGAGGAGGAGGGCGGGAGTCCGCTCAGCAGGGGCGGAGAGGGTGTAGCCGCAGCTCAAGTGGCAGAATCGCAGCTTGGGCAGCGCCTCGGCACACCTCACAGCTCGGGATGGATGCTGGTGACTGCGAGGCGGCTGCGGAGCCCCGGCCCCCAGCCTGGGACTCCGTGGCCGCCTGGTGGGACATGGTCATGCGGAACCTACGGTGAGTGCGCGCCCTGGACGCCAGGGCGCCATGGGACCAGCTCGGAGAGCTGACAGCTCTGGTAGCCCAGGACCAGGCAGGAGCGTGGGAGCTGCCCCGACCATCACAGGACAGAACTTGAACCTGGACCTGGTTCTCTGCGGGCCACAGGCCAGGCAGTAAACTCTGGGGCTCGGGGTTGGCAGAACTCCAATGGCTCCATACATAGTTCTGCTAATTCCGGGGGTTCTTGGGGATGCTTTTATCTCCGTCTTCAAACCCTAGACTAGCACAACTTGTAAATTTGACATTTCAGGAAGTTGTAACTTTTACATGCTTTGCAAATAGAGATTCTGAAAGGATGGTTCAGGTTCCTGGACCAATCTCTTATCTGTTCAGTTTGCTACTATACAGGATGAGTTAAATATTAATAATGATGGTGACAATAGTAGAATAGGAATGCTATAATCTCAGATGGGATCTTTTAGGGCAAGGGCCTGTGTGGGTGGAGAAAGAACAGATAGTTACTACTTGGCTCCCCAAGTGTGAATCCTCAGGCATGTATTTAAAGGACTCGATGAACTCTAAAGGATATTGATATCACTACATATGGCGCTCTGAATAGCAAGTTCTCAATCTTCTTTAAATCTGAAAATTCTATCATGGTTTTTATTTTTGCCTGCTTTTACCAATCTTTCTCCCATGAATCTGTGGTGTGACCAGTTCATCTTCTATCACTTGATGGATTTCACTGTATTGTTCATTAATGGTATTTGCACTGACCACAAGTACTGGGTTGGAGACTGTGGTCCAGGAGATTGTGTATGTCCTTTTGTTGACATGGGAAGATATGGGCACATTTATTACATTTCTTTCTATTCCATTTAAATTTATGCTGGCTACAAACTATTCCAGAGTTACAGCCATACACAGGAGACTGCTCTTTGGAATGCCCAGGGATGATGACCAGTGCGGATCTTTGCTCTTATATTCCCTTCACTGCTTAGTGCAGAGGTCAGTGAGCAGCATGACACTGGTCTAACCACATCCATGTCCACATTCCCCTGTTATGACTGCTCTGTGAAAGGTGAGATATTCTCTCTCTCTGTCTCTCTCTCTCTCTCTCTCTTTCTCTCTCTGTCTCTCCTGTTCTGTGTAGAATCAGTGGCTGGTTGCTTAACATATACTCATTGGTCAGGAGAGAACATTTGTTAGTCAAAGAATCTGCAGTTCACAGTGCTAACAGAGTGGGCTATAAGACCTTCTGCTACTTGCCTTACTGATTAGTAAAATGCAAGTCTCAAGAAATGCTTCCTGGGGCTGAAGAGATGGTTCAGTGGTTAGGGGCACTAGCTGCTCTTGCAGAGGACCTGGGTTCAATTCTTAGCACCACATGGTAGCTAACAACTGTCCTCTTCTGACCTTTAAGTTTACTGAAGGACACAGGTGCACCTACATACATACATGCCATACACTCATACACACAAAATAAAAATAATACATAAAATATTTTTTTAAAAAAGAAATCTCCCCCCCCCAAAAAAGAAAGAAATTCTTCCTGAAAGAATGAAATGCTAACTCCTTCATCCAAGTGGGAAGTTATTGATCTAATGTAAGCTGTGCTAAGTCTGGGACATAGACCCTGTATCTAGAGACCTTCTTACTTCTTTGAGCTAAGTAAGTTTGGATTAGCCAACATTCATGGAGCACTTATAGGGCCCAGGTCTGTATAACACTGTGTCTGTTGTGATGTGGTACGAGACATAAGGAGGATACTTAATCATGCAGGATCTTCAGTAACTGTATTTTAGTGCCCTGATAGTCTGTTTGTTTATTTATTTATTTATTTATTTATTTATTTATTTATTTTGGTCTTTTCGAGACAGGGTCTCCCTGTAGCCCCAGCTGTCCTGGAACTCACATTGTAGACCGGGCTGGCCTTGAACTCACAAAGATCTACCTGCCTCTGCCTCTCAAGTGCTAGGATTAAAGGCGTGCACCACCACACCTGGCTATTTATTTATTTTTAATTACTACCTGAGGTGGATGGGACCATAAGTCTTCACTTGCAAATAATTTAAAGTAGAAAAATGGATGGGGCTGGAGAGATAGCCTAGCAGTTAAGAGCACCGACTGCTCTTGCAGAGGACTCTGGTTCAATCCCCAGCACCCACGTGGCGGCTAAGAACCGTCTGTAACTCCAATTCCAGGAGAACTCCAGTTCCAGGGGAATCCGACACCCTCTTCTGACCTCCAAGGCATTTCACGACACAGGGGCACAAACCTACATGCAGACAGTACATTCATACACATACAAAAATAAATAAAAATTTAAAAAAGAAAAATGGAAAATATGCTCAGAAGGGAAGTTGGGGGAAGCCAAAGGTATTTCCTCTTTATATTCCCTTGTGTCCCCCAAGTTATCACAGAATGCCCAGGAGTGGGCTGGTGAACTTACTTATTCTCCCCATAGTATCAGTTATCTCCTGTCTATCAGGTGCTAACCCAGGTCTTAGACTCATGAGAATAAACAAAAGCAGGCAGAAATCCCAGCTCTTGCAGAGCTCATATTGTCTAATTTTCAATTGTAGTTAAAAAATAAAGCCAGGCGTGGTGGCGCACGCCTTTAATCCTAGCACTTGGGAGGCGGAGGCAGGCAGATCTTTGTGAGTTCAAGGCCAGCCTGGTCTATAGAGTGAGTTCCAGGACAGCTGGGGCTGTAGGGAGACCCTGTCTTGAAAAGACAAAAAATAAATAAATGAATAAATAAATAAATAAATGGATGGATGGAGCCTCTGTCCATGCTCGCCTCCCCAACTAAGCACTGCTGCTTTCTTCCCTGTAAACAAAACACATCTTGTAGTCTTCAATGTGTGGGTTAACAGATAACTAACTTATTGAGATTGGCCCTGTGCTAGACAGAGCAGGATGTCAAGCTGTATATGCTGTGTGGTTCTTGGAGCCTGGGACACAGTGGTGAAGATGGACTAATCATGGGGAAACAATTGGATAATTAATAACCTAGGGTCAAACAGGCCAGGTCATAATGAGTGGGAAGAGCAGAAAGAGAGGAAAGACCTCGGAGAGCAGATCTGGATAGAGAAGCCATGACAGAGAGAAGCACCTGGGTGCAGGGAGGGTGTAAAGAGGGTGGAACCTGGTTGGAAGGGTGTGACCTGGTGCTGTGATCACGTGTTGGCTGCATGAATCAACACGTGGGATGGAGATGAAACACGTCTTAATGTTTGGGATAGTTGTCTGGATGAATATGACTTGATTTGGGATCCCCCAAATTGTTTTGTGGACACCTCTGGTCAGGAATGATTCACTCTACCTACATAAGCTTGCACTCCAGCAGGCCTCACCAGTAGAACCATCAGCAAGGTTCTCTGGGCCCTCTGGATCACAGTACAGTTGTGGCCGCAGCTGATCAAAAGGCAGGCGAAAGACACCAAAGTGCCAAGCTGGCTGTTTGATGTGGCCAGCCTGTAGGGGGATTGGACTGAACCCGAATCCTCTTCTCAAATCAGGTCTGTTAGCTGCTGGTGACTTTTGATCCTCTACTGATATAAGGGAAGTCAAATCGACAACTCCTTCATTAAAAGAAGCACCTTTGCATTATTGATGCTAGGGATCAGTTCACTGTATTCTCTTCCAACAGTGCCTCTCACTGAAGCCACTTGAGCTATTTGAGGAAAGGGTCCTGTATAAATTATTCTTTAAAAAACTGTATTTCCCTCTACCATCTCTGCTTCCGAAGCAGACCTTCAAAAGATAACTTATCAGGAGACTACCTCGCCTACCTTCAAAAGATAACTTAGGTGGAGGCTGGCAGCCAGGGAGCTGGAGTGCAGGCATCTGGGGACAACAAGCAGGAGGCTGACCACTGGGAGGAAGCCCTCCTTAGTGGACACCTATTTCTCTGTGTCTGTCCCAGTTACCTTGATCTGTGGCTCAAAGCAGTGTCTCTGGGTTCTGATTGTTATCTCTAAACGGCAATGTCCTAATGTCCTGTCTTTCCTGCCACCTTCATGGGGGCTATTTTAAAGTGTTATGAAACAACCCTCTTCATGTCTTTCTTGCTGGTTCTGTGAGTAGGCAGCCTCCCAGTATGTGGTCTATTTGAAGAGCTGTCTGTTGCTCTGAGCCTGCATATATTTTCCTCTTCTGGCAGAAGTGCCAGAAATCCATCAGAGATTCATCATCTTTCTTCATGCCTTTCTCAGACATAGATGAATGCTTTGATTTTTAAGTCATCAACACTTGAGGGAGAATTATTTTTTTCAGAAGTCTTTCTTTGATTACTTCCATAACAGGAGGCTCCTGCCAATACAGGGCAGAAAAAGGAAGGGGAGGAGGGGATTCTGAGACAGGGCAAGGGGCAGAAGGGAAGAAGAGTCTCAAATACCAATCTTTGGGAAGTTCTCTTTGCTTGCATGGTGCAGAGTAGAAGTGGGAGGTCTGTGGTAGCTGTTGAGGTAACAGCAGGATTCTGGTGTCAGGCAGACCTGGGGGCTGTGGCTCATTCATTTGTTTGTGACCTTGGGAAGGACTTTTAGCTTTTGAGACTCCTCCTTTACAAAGCGAAGTAATAATAGTTATCGCCTAACACCTTCTGGTCTAGCAGAAAAATCAGGACAACCTTACCTCCCAAATAGATTACATTGAGCAATTAGTGTTGACCCATTACCATAGAGAAAAAGATTTGCATAATGGATGGTGTGGGCAGGAGCGGGAAGCAGGAGAGCCTGGTGTTGCCCTCTGGCATCCCTCATTTCTCTGAAGTGGGGCACAATCCTGAACCTCATGAAAAATGGGGCTTAAGAGAGAGGTGGTCTTAGTGGGCTGTTGGTGGCATTCAGCGGCCGGTGTTCGTATTGCAGGGAACAGTAAAAGAAGGAAGATGTGTGGGTTCCAGCCCCATCGGAGCCCCTCTGGGTCCTCCCCCCTTTCCTTTCCTGGCTCCTCAAGGGTCCTCTTCCTCTAGGGATGTTACTTCAGAAGTGAGATATTTTCTTATGGCTGTTTTCTTCCTAAGACCTGGTCAAGAGAGTGGTTCTAATGACTGTGTACTCAGCCAACAGAGCACAGACTGAGCTGTGGCATCATGTAAAGCATAGCTCTGGGTTAGCTGTTCAAACCTGTTTACTTTGAGGTCCCACCTAGTGCACCTATAGGTTACTCACCACGATTCCCTTCCCATTCTGTCCCAGTCATGCCTGGCTTTTGCAGGGACTGCCAAGGGCTCTGCCTGATGGCCTTCGCCAGGCTGCCTCTTAGTGCCGGTTTAGACAATTGCAGCTGTATAAAGGATTTTGCTTATGTGCCAAGTCCCATGGATTTCCAGGGTTAGCCTCTGAAATTGTATTTAAATCGTAAGAGAAGAACAAAGCAAGATAAAACTAGGACTGGTTTGGGATGCCTTGGTAATGTCTGAATGTCAATACCTTATAGATCTTTTCCACACTCCTGCTCAGTACTGGGAAGAAAAATTGCTGCTGCATACCAAAGCCTTACGAGTAAATCTTTGAAAGAACGTATTTTCCCTCCTCTGATGAACATGCTGATTTATTTTAATTTTTGTAAGTATATAACTTTCACATACATTTTCCCAAATAAAGAACTTACTGACACAATGACTTGTTATAAACTGTGGCTACACTTAACTGGTCTCAAACCTAAGCAATATTGATTCTGGAGGTTAGCGTAAATTTGTTCAAATGGCTGGGAATAGAGAAAGGTGTGTGTGTGTGTGTGTGTGTGTGTGTGTGTGTGTGTGCGCGTGTGTAGGCCAGAAATCAGAAGCTGGTGTTGGGTGTTTCCTCTGTCACGCTCTATTTTGTTTACGGAGGCAGGGTCACTTGCTGAACCTGCAGCTCCTAGATTCTGACAGTCTAGCCAGCCAGCTTGCCCAGGATCCCCTGCCTCTGCCTTCCTAGTGCAGAGAGACTGGAAGCTGCCAAGTTTCCAGTGCCCACTTGGTTTTTATGTGGTGCTGGGGATCCCAACTCTGGTCCACACTTTTGTGCAACTCCAGTTCAGTCCTCTGAGCTGATCCTCTGTTTTACCCACCGAGCATCAAACCTACGCCTCTGCTGCTTGTTACCTGCATCAACTATAGAGGGAAGGGAGGGGAGAGAAGGAAAGAAGAAGGACGAAAGGGGAGAGAGATTACTATTGTTTTACATCCCTAGAATAACACAGTCCTATGGTATCCTCATGCCTCTGCTGTCAGTCCTAGATATATCTCGCCCTATGCTAATGGTAAGGCCACTGCTCCCTGATGGCTTATTTTTGCCTGCTCCTACTTACCTTTTGGGGAAATGAGTGGGGATTAGGAAGCATAAACTCTCTTCTAAGTTTGCAACTTAGAATTTATTCACCTAGTCACTTACAAAGGCAAATCTCTTTTTTTTTTTTTAAATTGTGACTAATAGACAAGGAATTTGATTCTGAGTGTTGATCATGGTTTCTACTTTCCAGTCAAAGCCCCTTTTCTTGTGGATTTAAAGAAACCTGAGTCAAAGATTGCTCACACAGTGAACTTCTACCTCAAGCCTGAACCTGGGGTGCTGCTGGGCATCTGGTGAGTGCATTGAGAGGACACCGGCTTGCTTGGGGGAGCAGGACTTCCTGCTAGAAGGGCAGAAAGGAGGAAGGCTGTGCTGCCTGCTTGTGCAGAGGCATATCCTTCACTTTACAGAAACTTTGCTTTGGAGAATGAAGTCTTTTAACTGCTGCTCTGGGCCTTCAGCCCTACCCACTTCTCTTGCCTTATTCTGTCCCACCCTTACCATCATCTCCTGCTCCAGACACACTAAGACCCCGGCCTGTTCCCCAAACTGCTATTTTTCTCTCTGCCCTTTCTGTCCCCTCCTTTTGCCCAGCTAACTACATGCTCGTCTTTTGGGTCTTACCTTGACCAGTCATTTTCAAGGAAACCTTTCTTCCCCGGCTCTTCCCCATCCTCTTTAGGTATGTGCTTTTTGGCTCTCTACACAGTGCTTAGGACAGTTCTTTCTATTGCATTGAAATAAACATCTATTGACTCCTTGGTTAACATTTGCCTTCCTAATAAGACCATGGCTTCCATGGGTGACAGACTTTGGGCGTGGGTTTTCAGTAATAGTGTAATTCTTGACACATAAGAAGTATTCAGGCTAGGTGTGGTGGTGCCCACCTTTAATCCTAGCACTTGGGAGGCAGAGGCAGGTGGATCTCGTGAGTTCAAGGCCAGCCTGGTCTATATAGTGAGTTCCAGGTCAACTGGAGCTACAGGGAGATCCTATCTCAAAAGGACAAAAAAAAGTATTCAATACAGGTCAAAGATGCCAAGTTTCCTGTGTTCTCTTTTATATTTCATCTCTATGAATTTAAAGTTCCAACTATAGAATGGTTCCAGAACATTCTACTTTTTCCTAATCCTCAGGAACAGTCTAGCTAATAGTTTGATTCTTTGTCATATGGGCTTGGTGATACAGCTGTGTTTGTGACCAGCTCAGCTGGGGGCCAGGGGTGCCTATGTCCAGAGACTCTGGGATAGCAGGCTTTCTTTCCCTTAGTGACTGAGAAGATTGAAGATTTGTCACCTTGTGTCCAGTCCTGTAAGTCCCCTGTGAAATAATACAGGGAGGCAATTGTATTTTCGAGGTTCTTTCATTAGTTTAACAAAATGTAAGAACTGGAACACAGGTCTTTAAAATCACTAGGTCACTTGGTTTCTTTAGTAGGATTACATGGTTTCCCTTAGGTAGAACCCCCAGAGCTAGGTAGCCTAGAAATTAAAGAGAAGAGGTTTGTATGTGGAGAAGTGATTTGCACATATGATCTAGGAGGGCTCCTCAGGCATGTCACAGACTAACTTAAAATTTTTTTTAATTATTCTTATTTCAGATATATGAATGTTTTGCCTGAATGTATGTAAGTGTACCCATGTTGTACAATGACCACAGAGGCCAGAAGAGGGAATTGGATCCCTGGAACTGGATGGTTGTTAGCTGCTATGTAGGTGCTGGGAACCCAACCTGAGTCCTTTGCAAGAGCAGCCTGTGCTTTTAACCACTGAGCCATCTCTCCTGCTCCTCACAGGCTAACTTTAGCCATTTGACTTATATTCTGAAGTAACCATAATTTAATGGTGGGTAGAGCAGATTATGTTGACCATCTTTAATTGTTAAAATTACCATATCTTCACATGCTGAAATCTGAGCATTGGAACTTAAGCAACTATTAAAATGTATAAATTCTGGGGCTGGAGGGATGGCTCAGTGCTTAAGAGCACTGACTGCTCTTGCAGAGGACCTGGGTTCGATTCCCAGCACCCACATGGCGGCTAAGAAATATCTTTAACTCCAGTTACAGGGGAATCTGACACCCTCTTCTGACCTCTGCAGCATTGCATGACACAGGTGCACCTACTTACATGCAGACAGTGCACTCATACACATAAAATAATAAATAAAATTAAAAAAAAGAAAAAAAAAGAAAATGTATAAATGCCATATTGATATACTGGCTACAAAGTGAGAAAGTAGCTTGGCTTTATGTTCAAGTTCTTGATTTCCAACTTGTGTCTTCAGCCACATCAAGGCAGATGGCAAATATTGACTATATTTTACTTATTTCTAATCTATTTATTTATTTAGTCATTTCAATGGCCTGAGCCCAAGAACTAGGATATCTTAGAAGTCTTAAAAGCTTAACAGAAACACAATTCAAGAGTACTAAACTAGTACATGGTGAAAGGGTGTGGTGTGGTGTGGTAGGGCAGTGGAAGTTTTCATCATGAGCTGTTACATGCTATGAGATTTTAATATTAGCTAATGCACATATTCAGATAAAAACTTGAGAAATACATTTAGACCATGCACACACATACAGTTTCTAACCCTATATAATTTCTCTCTTAACGATATGGAAAGATAGAGAATTCTTGCCTCTGCAGGTTTGTAAACCTCTGTTTGTCCTTCAGGCACACAGTCCCTAGCTGCCGGGAGGAGGATGCTAAGGGGAAGGACCGGTGCTGGTATGAAGCTGCCCTTCAGGATGGAAACCCTATTGTTGTTTATCTTCATGGCAGTGCAGAACACAGGTCAGAGCCCTAACAGGATCTTTCTTTCTTTCTTTCTTTCTTTCTTTCTTTCTTTCTTTCTTTCTTTCTTTCTTTCTTTCTTTCTTTCTTTNGGTGCTGTGATCACGTGTTGGCTGCATGAATCAACACGTGGGATGGAGATGAAACACGTCTTAATGTTTGGGATAGTTGTCTGGATGAATATGACTTGATTTGGGATCCCCCAAATTGTTTTGTGGACACCTCTGGTCAGGAATGATTCACTCTACCTACATAAGCTTGCACTCCAGCAGGCCTCACCAGTAGAACCATCAGCAAGGTTCTCTGGGCCCTCTGGATCACAGTACAGTTGTGGCCGCAGCTGATCAAAAGGCAGGCGAAAGACACCAAAGTGCCAAGCTGGCTGTTTGATGTGGCCAGCCTGTAGGGGGATTGGACTGAACCCGAATCCTCTTCTCAAATCAGGTCTGTTAGCTGCTGGTGACTTTTGATCCTCTACTGATATAAGGGAAGTCAAATCGACAACTCCTTCATTAAAAGAAGCACCTTTGCATTATTGATGCTAGGGATCAGTTCACTGTATTCTCTTCCAACAGTGCCTCTCACTGAAGCCACTTGAGCTATTTGAGGAAAGGGTCCTGTATAAATTATTCTTTAAAAAAAAAAAACTGTATTTCCCTCTACCATCTCTGCTTCCGAAGCAGACCTTCAAAAGATAACTTATCAGGAGACTACCTCGCCTACCTTCAAAAGATAACTTAGGTGGAGGCTGGCAGCCAGGGAGCTGGAGTGCAGGCATCTGGGGACAACAAGCAGGAGGCTGACCACTGGGAGGAAGCCCTCCTTAGTGGACACCTATTTCTCTGTGTCTGTCCCAGTTACCTTGATCTGTGGCTCAAAGCAGTGTCTCTGGGTTCTGATTGTTATCTCTAAACGGCAATGTCCTAATGTCCTGTCTTTCCTGCCACCTTCATGGGGGCTATTTTAAAGTGTTATGAAACAACCCTCTTCATGTCTTTCTTGCTGGTTCTGTGAGTAGGCAGCCTCCCAGTATGTGGTCTATTTGAAGAGCTGTCTGTTGCTCTGAGCCTGCATATATTTTCCTCTTCTGGCAGAAGTGCCAGAAATCCATCAGAGATTCATCATCTTTCTTCATGCCTTTCTCAGACATAGATGAATGCTTTGATTTTTAAGTCATCAACACTTGAGGGAGAATTATTTTTTTCAGAAGTCTTTCTTTGATTACTTCCATAACAGGAGGCTCTGCCAATACAGGAGCAGAAAAAGGAAGGGGGAGGGGATTCTGAGACAGGGCAAGGGGCAGAAAGGGAAGAAGAGTCTCAAATACCAATCTTTGGGAAGTTCTCTTTGCTTGCATGGTGCAGAGTAGAAGTGGGAGGTCTGTGGTAGCTGTTGAGGTAACAGCAGGATTCTGGTGTCAGGCAGACCTGGGGGCTGTGGCTCATTCATTTGTTTGTGACCTTGGGAAGGACTTTTAGCTTTTGAGACTCCTCCTTTACAAAGCGAAGTAATAATAGTTATCGCCTAACACCTTCTGGTCTAGCAGAAAAATCAGGACAACCTTACCTCCCAAATAGATTACATTGAGCAATTAGTGTTGACCCATTACCATAGAGAAAAAGATTTGCATAATGGATGGTGTGGGCAGGAGCGGGAAGCAGGAGAGCCTGGTGTTGCCCTCTGGCATCCCTCATTTCTCTGAAGTGGGGCACAATCCTGAACCTCATGAAAAATGGGGCTTAAGAGAGAGGTGGTCTTAGTGGGCTGTTGGTGGCATTCAGCGGCCGGTGTTCGTATTGCAGGGAACAGTAAAAGAAGGAAGATGTGTGGGTTCCAGCCCCATCGGAGCCCCTCTGGGTCCTCCCCCCTTTCCTTTCCTGGCTCCTCAAGGGTCCTCTTCCTCTAGGGATGTTACTTCAGAAGTGAGATATTTTCTTATGGCTGTTTTCTTCCTAAGACCTGGTCAAGAGAGTGGTTCTAATGACTGTGTACTCAGCCAACAGAGCACAGACTGAGCTGTGGCATCATGTAAAGCATAGCTCTGGGTTAGCTGTTCAAACCTGTTTACTTTGAGGTCCCACCTAGTGCACCTATAGGTTACTCACCACGATTCCCTTCCCATTCTGTCCAGTCATGCCTGGCTTTTGCAGGGACTGCCAAGGGCTCTGCCTGATGGCCTTCGCCAGGCTGCCTCTTAGTGCCGGTTTAGACAATTGCAGCTGTATAAAGGATTTTGCTTATGTGCCAAGTCCCATGGATTTCCAGGGTTAGCCTCTGAAATTGTATTTAAATCTAAGAGAAGAACAAAGCAAGATAAAACTAGGACTGGTTTGGGATGCCTTGGTAATGTCTGAATGTCAATACCTTATAGATCTTTTCCACACTCCTGCTCAGTACTGGGAAGAAAAATTGCTGCTGCATACCAAAGCCTTACGAGTAAATCTTTGAAAGAACGTATTTTCCCTCCTCTGATGAACATGCTGATTTATTTTAATTTTTGTAAGTATATAACTTTCACATACATTTTCCCAAATAAAGAACTTACTGACACAATGACTTGTTATAAACTGTGGCTACACTTAACTGGTCTCAAACCTAAGCAATATTGATTCTGGAGGTTAGCGTAAATTTGTTCAAATGGCTGGGAAAAGAGAAAGTGTGTGTGTGTGTGTGTTGTGTGTGTGCGCGCGTGTAGGCCAGAAATCAGAAGCTGGTGTTGGGTGTTTCCTCTGTCACGCTCTATTTTGTTTACGGAGGCAGGGTCACTTGCGAACCTGCAGCTCCTAGATTCTGACAGTCTAGCCAGCCAGCTTGCCCAGGATCCCCTGCCTCTGCCTTCCTAGTGCAGAGAGACTGGAAGCTGCCAAGTTTCCAGTGCCCACTTGGTTTTTATGTGGTGCTGGGGATCCCAACTCTGGTCCACACTTTTGTGCAACTCCAGCGTCGTTCTGAGCTGATCCTCTGTTTTACCCACCGAGCATCAAACCTACGCCTCTGCTGCTTGTTACCTGCATCAACTATGAGGGAAGGGAGGGGAGAGAAGGAAGAAGGAAGGACGAAAGGGGAGAGAGATTACTATTGTTTTACATCCCTAGAATAACACAGTCCTATGGTATCCTCATGCCTCTGCTGTCAGTCCTAGATATATCTCGCCCTATGCTAATGGTAAGGCCACTGCTCCCTGATGGCTTATTTTTGCCTGCTCCTACTTACCTTTTGGGGAAATGAGTGGGGATTAGGAAGCATAAACTCTCTTCTAAGTTTGCAACTTAGAATTTATTCACCTAGTCACTTACAAAGGCAAATCTCTTTTTTTTTTTTAAATTGTGACTAATAGACAAGGAATTTGATTCTGAGTGTTGATCATGGTTTCTACTTTCCAGTCAAAGCCCCTTTTCTTGTGGATTTAAAGAAACCTGAGTCAAAGATTGCTCACACAGTGAACTTCTACCTCAAGCCTGAACCTGGGGTGCTGCTGGGCATCTGGTGAGTGCATTGAGAGGACACCGGCTTGCTTGGGGGAGCAGGACTTCCTGCTAGAAGGGCAGAAAGGAGGAAGGCTGTGCTGCCTGCTTGTGCAGAGGCATATCCTTCACTTTACAGAAACTTTGCTTTGGAGAATGAAGTCTTTTAACTGCTGCTCTGGGCCTTCAGCCCTACCCACTTCTCTTGCCTTATTCTGTCCCACCCTTACCATCATCTCCTGCTCCAGACACACTAAGACCCCGGCCTGTTCCCCAAACTGCTATTTTTCTCTCTGCCCTTTCTGTCCCCTCCTTTTGCCCAGCTAACTACATGCTCGTCTTTTGGGTCTTACCTTGACCAGTCATTTTCAAGGAAACCTTTCTTCCCCGGCTCTTCCCCATCCTCTTTAGGTATGTGCTTTTTGGCTCTCTACACAGTGCTTAGGACAGTTCTTTCTATTGCATTGAAATAAACATCTATTGACTCCTTGGTTAACATTTGCCTTCCTAATAAGACCATGGCTTCCATGGGTGACAGACTTTGGGCGTGGGTTTTCAGTAATAGTGTAATTCTTGACACATAAGAAGTATTCAGGCTAGGTGTTGGTGGTGCCCACCTTTAATCCTAGCACTTGGGAGGCAGAGGCAGGTGGATCTCGTGAGTCAGGCCAGCCTGGATATCTTATGTGAGTTCAGGTCATTGGGAGCTACGGGAGATCCTATCTCAAAGGACAAAAAAAAAGTATTCAATACAGGTCAAAAGATGCCAAGTTTCCTGTGTTCTCTTTTATATTTCATCTCTATAATTTAAAGTTCCAACTATAGAATGGTTCCAGAACATTCTACTTTTTCCTAATCCTCAGGAACAGTCTAGCTAATAGTTTGATTCTTTGTCATATGGGCTTGGTGATACAGCTGTGTTTGTGACCAGCTCAGCTGGGGGCCAGGGGTGCCTATGTCCAGAGACTCTGGGATAGCAGGCTTTCTTTCCCTTAGTGACTGAGAAGATTGAAGATTTGTCACCTTGTGTCCAGTCCTGTAAGTCCCCTGTGAAATAATACAGGGAGGCAATTGTATTTTCGAGGTTCTTTCATTAGTTTAACAAAATGTAAGAACTGGAACACAGGTCTTTAAAATCACTAGGTCACTTGGTTTCTTTAGTAGGATTACATGGTTTCCCTTAGGTAGAACCCCCAGAGCTAGGTAGCCTAGAAATTAAAGAGAAGAGGTTTGTATGTGGAGAAGTGATTTGCACATATGATCTAGGAGGGCTCCTCAGGCATGTCACAGACTAACTTAAAATTTTTTTTAATTATTCTTATTTCCGATATATGAAGTTTGCCTGAATGTATGTAAGTGTACCATGTTGTACAATGCCCACGGGCCAGAAGAGGGAATTGGATCCTGGAACTGGATGGGTTGTTAGCTGCTATGTAGGTGCTGGGAACTCAACCTGAGTCCTTTGCAAGAGCAGCTGTGCTTTTTTAACCACTGAGCCATCTCTCCTGCCCCACGGCAACTTAGCCATTTGACTTATATTCTGAAGTAACCATAATTTAATGGTGGGTAGAGCAGATTATGTTGACCATCTTTAATTGTTAAAATTACCATATCTTCACATGCTGAAATCTGAGCATTGGAACTTAAGCAACTATTAAAATGTATAAATTCTGGGGCTGAGGGATGGCTCAGCTTAAGAGCACTGACTGCTCTTGCAGAGGACCTGGGTTCGATTCCCACACCACATGGCGGCTACAAAATATCTTAACTCCAGTTACAGGGGATCTGACACCCCCTCTTTCTGACCTC
This sequence comes from Rhizomys pruinosus, assembly GCA_009823505.1. Taxonomy (NCBI): domain Eukaryota; kingdom Metazoa; phylum Chordata; class Mammalia; order Rodentia; family Spalacidae; genus Rhizomys; species Rhizomys pruinosus. The sequence continues at coordinate 733,274 of VZQC01003121.1, read as the reverse complement.
TGCAGCATTGATGACACAGGTGCACCTACTTACATGCAGACAGTGCACTCATACACATAATAATAAATAAAATTAAAAAAAGAAAAAAAAAAGAAAATGTATAATGCCATATGATATACTGGCTACAGTGAGAAAGTAGCTTGGCTTTATGTTCAAGTTCTTGATTTCCAACTTGTGTCTTCAGCCACATCAAGGCAGATGGCAAATATTGACTATATTTTACTTATTTCTACTATTTATTTATTTAGTCATTTCAATGGCCTGAGCCCAAGAACTAGGATATCTTAGAAGTCTTAAAAGCTTAACAGAAACACAATTCAAGAGTACTAAACTAGTACATGGTGAAAGGGTGTGGTGTGGTGTGGTAGGGCAGTGGAAGTTTTCATCATGAGCTGTTACATGCTATGAGATTTTAATATTAGCTAATGCACATATTCAGATAAAAACTTGAGAAATACATTTAGACCATGCACACACATACAGTTTCTAACCTATATAATTTCTCTTAACGATATGGAAAGATAGAGAATTTGCCTGCAGGTTGTAAAAACCTCTGTTTGTTAGGAGGCACAGTCCAGCTAGCCGGGGAGGAGGATGGTAAGGGGAAGGAAAGGGGCGCGGGAGAAGAGCAAGTAAGGGGGAAAAAGAGGGTGGGGGGGAGAGGCGTGGGAAGGGAAGAAAAAAGGGAAGAGAAGAAAAGGAGAGGGAGGGCTGGATGGTATGGATGTCATGGAGGTCGGTGAGCGGGAGGGATATTGAGGGAGGGAGGGGAGGGGCGGTGGAGGTAGGGAGGTTGTATGGAGTTATGGAGTGATGGGGAGGTAGGAGGGAGGGAGTTGAGGTAGGGGAGGGTGTATTTAAATAAGTAAGGAATTAAGTACTTAATTACTTAATTAATTAAGTAATTAATTCATTTATTACTTAAGTTCCTACATTATCAACTCCAACTTATCACATTGGTTACTAAATTTTTTCTTCTCATACTTCATTAATTACTTCATTCCTTACTTCTTCATTCATTACTTCCTTGTCATTCCATACCCTAAATCCCCTAACTCCTCACTCCATCCCCACTATCCCTCCCTCCCTCCCTCCCTCCCTCCCTCCCTCCCTCCTTTCTTTTTTCAGAGATTAAGGGTATTGGGCTAGTGTGGTGGTACATGCCATTAATCCCAGCCCTTGGAATGATGTAGGTCCTTATCTGAAAGGGAGAAAAAAAACTTCCAAAATCTGGAATCAATAAAGGTAGTGGTCTTTACTTACTAGGGATATTTAGGAGGGTGGAATAGAAATGGAACCGGAAGGCAAGAACTGTCCAAAGACAGGTAGAACCATGCATAGCCTCACAGAAAGGAGATTAGAAATACCCCCCATCTTCATGTAAGAACATCTGCCCAGCCTCTGTCCCTTCACCCTCAGGCTGGTGCCACTCTTGTTTTTAATCCTGGTAGCTAAGAATAGTGTTTCCAATAGCTCCTGCACTGTTCCTCCTTTGGCCTTGAGGACTTGCCCTGGCCTGCATCTCTTTCAATATACACACAGCTTCCCACACCATGCGCATTCCCTCTGCAATGCTTGCTCATCCCAAACATCCAGCACATATCTCTCTGATACTTTTGTAGGCTGACAGACCCATGGATGGCTGAAAAAGGGGCTAGACATGCATGATGGGGGCGGGGGGGTAAGAACAGTTTCCACATCAGAAAGATGCAGTGAAGAGTCCTTTGTTTAGCATTCATTCAGTTCATCAAAAGTCTGACTCCTGAAAGAAGAATTCTGAGCACAGGAGCTGGGAACTCTGATCAATTCCGTTCTAACATATTCATGTCTCAGCCCTGTCTCTGTGGTCCCTATCTGTCTTTGTCACAAAGCTGTCTCCCAGAATCCTGTTGTCCTTTGATGTGCTGTCAAAGCTTTTTCTCACCAGGATGATTATCAGGCAGGACTGCTCTGCCTGGGGGAGTGCAGTGCAGCTCCCAACCCCCAAGTTCTCCACCATCTCTGGAGGGACACTTCAAACCAAGTGACAGCTCCAGACCCTGCCCACTGGCTAGCTTGCCTGTGTCTCTTTGTCATTTTCTGTCAGGTGATAGCTTTTTTTTTTTTTTTTTTTTTTTTTTTTT
>VZQC01003121.1:701753-730094 GCA_009823505.1 Rhizomys pruinosus | reverse complement strand
AAAAAAAAAAAAAAAAAAAAAAAGAAAGTCTGGCTGAGAGCACATGGCCGTGCCCACCTTGTGATGAAGACTGGGACAAAGACTTGTGGGAACAGACTAGCACCCCATTTATCTGGGGCACAGCCAGCTTCTGTGGCAACAACAGTCCTGAAAACAATATAGTAATGGAGCATAAGAGTAACCTGGCTTCAGGTGTGCAAGTTCCCAAGTCTCTGTCAGATGTTCTACCACGGAAAGATAATGGAAATGCACAGTAACTGAACATCTCTCTCAAATGCCAGGCTCTAGAAGACTCTTGCTTATTCCTGCTACCCAATTGTTCTTTTTTCCCCCTCCTTATTTAATTATAGAATAGTAAGCTGTCTATGGCTTTCAAACTGGCAAGTTCCATTTTCTTTAAGGGATAAGACTGTGACTCCTCAATCATTATTGAGACAGATAGCTTAATAGCTTGATTAAGGACCTGCTGCCCCCAAATCAAAAACCACCTCCCATTCTAGTTAATGAAACCTATTGTGAAGTTGTTGTGTAGGATCCAACTAGAGTAGACAGGAAACTTGGGTTAGAAAAAGTAACTATGGGCCTAGCTGTTAAGAGCGCCGACTGCTCTTGCAGAGGACCCGGGTTCGATCCCCAGCACCCACATGGCGGCTGAGAACCATCTTTAACTCCAGTTCCAGGGGAATCCAACACCTCTTCTGGCCTCCGTGGCATCGCACAACACAGGTGCACAAACCTACATGGAGGTTTGTGCAAAAAAAAAAAAGAAAAAGAAAAAGTAACTCTGCATTTGTGTGGCACACATGAATCAAATTCTTTTTTTTTTTTAAAGGAGTTACACTTGTCCAAGTTAAAAGCAGACCCCAAATGGTTACATTATACAAGCTGTGAGGTTTTTAAACTTGTGACAAGGGACAGGGGAAATTCTACTCATTGCAAGGAAACCCTCACTTAAGCTTCAGAGAGCCACAGCACTTAAAACCCATGAACCTTCAGCCGGTCGTCCTTAGCCAGTCCAATCTCTATCAGGAACTGGCATATGTTCTTGCCCTGGTCACCTGTAGCTGAACTTCTCCATATTCTGGATGCTCAATTACAGTACCATTGCAGGCAAATTTCTTCTTAAACGCCTTCACTAGTTTCTTTTTATCGTAATCATCAGCGATCCCTTGGACAGTAGTAAGGGCCTTCCTGCTGTTTCTCTGTTGAATTCTTTTTTTTTTTTTNAATAGTTATCGCCTAACACCTTCTGGTCTAGCAGAAAAATCAGGACAACCTTACCTCCCAAATAGATTACATTGAGCAATTAGTGTTGACCCATTACCATAGAGAAAAAGATTTGCATAATGGATGGTGTGGGCAGGAGCGGGAAGCAGGAGAGCCTGGTGTTGCCCTCTGGCATCCCTCATTTCTCTGAAGTGGGGCACAATCCTGAACCTCATGAAAAATGGGGCTTAAGAGAGAGGTGGTCTTAGTGGGCTGTTGGTGGCATTCAGCGGCCGGTGTTCGTATTGCAGGGAACAGTAAAAGAAGGAAGATGTGTGGGTTCCAGCCCCATCGGAGCCCCTCTGGGTCCTCCCCCCTTTCCTTTCCTGGCTCCTCAAGGGTCCTCTTCCTCTAGGGATGTTACTTCAGAAGTGAGATATTTTCTTATGGCTGTTTTCTTCCTAAGACCTGGTCAAGAGAGTGGTTCTAATGACTGTGTACTCAGCCAACAGAGCACAGACTGAGCTGTGGCATCATGTAAAGCATAGCTCTGGGTTAGCTGTTCAAACCTGTTTACTTTGAGGTCCCACCTAGTGCACCTATAGGTTACTCACCACGATTCCCTTCCCATTCTGTCCCAGTCATGCCTGGCTTTTGCAGGGACTGCCAAGGGCTCTGCCTGATGGCCTTCGCCAGGCTGCCTCTTAGTGCCGGTTTAGACAATTGCAGCTGTATAAAGGATTTTGCTTATGTGCCAAGTCCCATGGATTTCCAGGGTTAGCCTCTGAAATTGTATTTAAATCGTAAGAGAAAGAACAAAGCAAAAATAAAACTAGGACTGGTTTGGGATGCCTTGGTAATGTCTGAATGTCAATACCTTATAGATCTTTTCCACACTCCTGCTCAGTACTGGGAAGAAAAATTGCTGCTGCATACCAAAGCCTTACGAGTAAATCTTTGAAAGAACGTATTTTCCCTCCTCTGATGAACATGCTGATTTATTTTAATTTTTGTAAGTATATAACTTTCACATACATTTTCCCAAATAAAGAACTTACTGACACAATGACTTGTTATAAACTGTGGCTACACTTAACTGGTCTCAAACCTAAGCAATATTGATTCTGGAGGTTAGCGTAAATTTGTTCAAATGGCTGGGAATAGAGAAATGTGTGTGTGTGTGTGTTGTTGTGTGTGCGCGGTGTAGGCCAGAAATCAGAAGCTGGTGTTGGGTGTTTCCTCTGTCACGCTCTATTTTGTTTACGGAGGCAGGGTCACTTGCTGAACCTGCAGCTCCTAGATTCTGACAGTCTAGCCAGCCAGCTTGCCCAGGATCCCCTGCCTCTGCCTTCCTAGTGCAGAGAGACTGGAAGCTGCCAAGTTTCCAGTGCCCACTTGGTTTTTATGTGGTGCTGGGGATCCCAACTCTGGTCCACACTTTTGTGCAACTCCAGTTCAGTCCTCTGAGCTGATCCTCTGTTTTACCCACCGAGCATCAAACCTACGCCTCTGCTGCTTGTTACCTGCATCAACTATAGAGGGAAGGGAGGGGAGAGAAGGAAAGAAGGAAGGACGAAAGGGGAGAGAGATTCTATTTTTACATCCCTAGAATAACACAGTCCTATGGTATCCTCATGCCTCTGCTGTCAGTCCTAGATATATCTCGCCCTATGCTAATGGTAAGGCCACTGCTCCCTGATGGCTTATTTTTGCCTGCTCCTACTTACCTTTTGGGGAAATGAGTGGGGATTAGGAAGCATAAACTCTCTTCTAAGTTTGCAACTTAGAATTTATTCACCTAGTCACTTACAAAGGCAAATCTCTTTTTTTTTTTTAAATTGTGACTAATAGACAAGGAATTTGATTCTGAGTGTTGATCATGGTTTCTACTTTCCAGTCAAAGCCCCTTTTCTTGTGGATTTAAAGAAACCTGAGTCAAAGATTGCTCACACAGTGAACTTCTACCTCAAGCCTGAACCTGGGGTGCTGCTGGGCATCTGGTGAGTGCATTGAGAGGACACCGGCTTGCTTGGGGGAGCAGGACTTCCTGCTAGAAGGGCAGAAAGGAGGAAGGCTGTGCTGCCTGCTTGTGCAGAGGCATATCCTTCACTTTACAGAAACTTTGCTTTGGAGAATGAAGTCTTTTAACTGCTGCTCTGGGCCTTCAGCCCTACCCACTTCTCTTGCCTTATTCTGTCCCACCCTTACCATCATCTCCTGCTCCAGACACACTAAGACCCCGGCCTGTTCCCCAAACTGCTATTTTTCTCTCTGCCCTTTCTGTCCCCTCCTTTTGCCCAGCTAACTACATGCTCGTCTTTTGGGTCTTACCTTGACCAGTCATTTTCAAGGAAACCTTTCTTCCCCGGCTCTTCCCCATCCTCTTTAGGTATGTGCTTTTTGGCTCTCTACACAGTGCTTAGGACAGTTCTTTCTATTGCATTGAAATAAACATCTATTGACTCCTTGGTTAACATTTGCCTTCCTAATAAGACCATGGCTTCCATGGGTGACAGACTTTGGGCGTGGGTTTTCAGTAATAGTGTAATTCTTGACACATAAGAAGTATTCAGGCTAGGTGTGGTGGTGCCCACCTTTAATCTAGCACTTGGGAGGCAGAGGCAGGTGGATCTCGTGAGTCAAGGCCAGCCTGTGTCTATATAGTGAGTTCCAGGTCATATGGAGCTACGGGAGATCCTATCTCAAAAGGAACAAAAAAAATATTTCAATACAGGTCAAAAGATGCCAAGTTTCCTGTTCTCTTTTTATATTTCATCTCTATAAATTTAAAGTTCAAACTATAGAATGGTTCCAGAACATTCTACTTTTTCCTAATCCTCAGGAACAGTCTAGCTAATAGTTTGATTCTTTGTCATATGGGCTTGGTGATACAGCTGTGTTTGTGACCAGCTCAGCTGGGGCCAGGGGTGCCTATGTCCAGAGACTCTGGGATAGCAGGCTTTCTTTCCCTTAGTGACTGAGAAGATTGAAGATTTGTCACCTTGTGTCCAGTCCTGTAAGTCCCCTGTGAAATAATACAGGGAGGCAATTGTATTTTCGAGGTTCTTTCATTAGTTTAACAAAATGTAAGAACTGGAACACAGGTCTTTAAAATCACTAGGTCACTTGGTTTCTTTAGTAGGATTACATGGTTTCCCTTAGGTAGAACCCCCAGAGCTAGGTAGCCTAGAAATTAAAGAGAAGAGGTTTGTATGTGGAGAAGTGATTTGCACATATGATCTAGGAGGGCTCCTCAGGCATGTCACAGACTAACTTAAAATTTTTTTTAATTATTCTTATTTTCAGATATATGAATGTTTGCCTGAATGTATGTAAGTGTACCCATGTTGACAAATACCACAGAGGCCAGAAGAGGGAATTGGATCCTGGAACTGGATGTTGTTAGCTGCTATGTAGGTGCTGGGAACCCAACCTGAGTCCTTTGCAAGAGCAGCTGTGCTTTTTAACCACTGAGAACCATCTCTCCTGCCCCACAGGCTAACTTAGCCATTTGACTTATATTCTGAAGTAACCATAATTTAATGGTGGGTAGAGCAGATTATGTTGACCATCTTTAATTGTTAAAATTACCATATCTTCACATGCTGAAATCTGAGCATTGGAACTTAAGCAACTATTAAAATGTATAAATTCTGGGGCTGGGAGGGATGGCTCAGGCTTAAGAGCACTGACTGCTCTTGCAGAGGACCTGGGTTCGATTCCCAGCACCCACATGGCGGCTAAGAAAATCTTTAACTCCAGTTACAGGGAATCTGACACCCCTCTTTCTTGACCTCTGCAGCATTGCTGACACAGTGCACCTACTTACATGCAGACATGCACTCATACACATAAAATAATAAATAAAATTAAAAAAAAGAAAAAAAAAGAAAATGTATAAATGGCATATTGAATACTGGCTACAAAGTGAGAAAGTAGCTTGGCTTTATGTTCAAGTTCTTGATTTCCAACTTGTGTCTTCAGCCACATCAAGGCAGATGGCAAATATTGACTATATTTTACTTATTTCTAATCTATTATATTTATTTAGTCATTTCAATGGCCTGAGCCCAAGAACTAGGATATCTTAGAAGTCTTAAAAGCTTAACAGAAACACAATTCAAGAGTACTAAACTAGTACATGGTGAAAGGGTGTGGTGTGGTGTGGTAGGGCAGTGGAAGTTTTCATCATGAGCTGTTACATGCTATGAGATTTTAATATTAGCTAATGCACATATTCAGATAAAAACTTGAGAAATACATTTAGACCATGCACACACATACAGTTTCTAACCCTATATAATTTCCTCTTAACGATATGGAAAGATAGAGAATTCTTGCCTTCTGCAGGTTTGTAAACCTCTGTTTGTCCTTCAGGCACACAGTCCCTAGCTGCCGGGAGGAGGATGCTAAGGGGAAGGACCGGTGCTGGTATGAAGCTGCCCTTCAGGATGGAAACCCTATTGTTGTTTATCTTCATGGCAGTGCAGAACAAGGTCAGAGCCCTAACAGGATCTTCTTTCTTTCTTTCTTTCTTCTTTCTTCTTCTTTCTTTCTTTCTTCTTTCTTCTTTCTTTCTTTCTTCTTTCTTTTCTTCTTTCTTCTTCTTTCTTTCTTTCTTTCTTTCTTTCTTTCCTTTCTTTCCCTCCTTCCTTCCTTCTTCCTTCCCTTCTCCTTCCTCCTTCCTTCCTTCCTTCTTCCTCCCTCCTTTCCTTCTTCCTTCCTTCCTTCCTCTCCTTCCTTGCCTTCCTCTTCCTTCCTTCCTCCTCCCTCCCTCTCCCTCCCTCTCCTCCCTCCTCCCTCCCTCTTTCTTTTTTCAGAGATTAAGGGTATTGGGCTAGTGTGGTGGTACATGCCATTAATCCCAGCCCTTGGAATGATGTAGGTCCTTATCTGAAAGGGAGAAAAAAAACTTCCAAAATCTGGAATCAATAAAGGTAGTGGTCTTTACTTACTAGGGATATTTAGGAGGGTGGAATAGAAATGGAACCGGAAGGCAAGAACTGTCCAAAGACAGGTAGAACCATGCATAGCCTCACAGAAAGGAGATTAGAAATACCCCCCATCTTCATGTAAGAACATCTGCCCAGCCTCTGTCCTTCACCCTCAGGCTGGTGCCACTCTTGTTTTTAATCCTGGTAGCTAAGAATAGTGTTTCCAATAGCTCCTGCACTGTTCCTCCTTTGGCCTTGAGGACTTGCCCTGGCCTGCATCTCTTTCAATATACACACAGCTTCCCACACCATGCGCATTCCCTCTGCAATGCTTGCTCATCCCAAACATCCAGCACATATCTCTCTGATACTTTTGTAGGCTGACAGACCCATGGATGGCTGAAAAAGGGGCTAGACATGCATGATGGGGGCGGGGGGGTAAGAACAGTTTCCACATCAGAAAGATGCAGTGAAGAGTCCTTTGTTTAGCATTCATTCAGTTCATCAAAAGTCTGACTCCTGAAAGAAGAATTCTGAGCACAGGAGCTGGGAACTCTGATCAATTCCGTTCTAACATATTCATGTCTCAGCCCTGTCTCTGTGGTCCCTATCTGTCTTTGTCACAAAGCTGTCTCCCAGAATCCTGTTGTCCTTTGATGTGCTGTCAAAGCTTTTTCTCACCAGGATGATTATCAGGCAGGACTGCTCTGCCTGGGGGAGTGCAGTGCAGCTCCCAACCCCCAAGTTCTCCACCATCTCTGGAGGGACACTTCAAACCAAGTGACAGCTCCAGACCCTGCCCACTGGCTAGCTTGCCTGTGTCTCTTTGTCATTTCTGTCAGGTGATAGCTTTTTTTTTTTTTTTTTTTTTTTTTTTTGGTCTTTTTGAGACAAGGTCTCCCTTGTAGCCCCAGCTGTCCTGGAACTCACTCTGTAGACCAGGCTGGCCTTGAACTCACAAAGATCCTCCTGCCTCTGCCTCCCAAGTGCTAGGATTAAAGGCGTGCGCCACCACGCCCAGCCAGGTGATAGCTTTTTAAAGACGGATTTTCTCAAGCAGCTTGCTCTGTTCATTTTAGAATCATATTCCTGGGATTTTCAGGGAACTTGAATGATGTTCAGCCCTGTTTAGCTTTGTTCTGATTGTGTGAAGTTGGACAGTGTTACAGTATGCTTATTTAAAGGGTCAGTAACCACGCTGCCATGCCTGTGCCTCTGAGTGAATCTGAAATTGTCCTCAGTTGACCCAGATTTGTGGGCCACTCCCTCCTTAGCCTGTGCCCTCAAGTCTCTGCTTATAGTCAGCTGTACTGAGCTCATAGTACTGAGTACTAAGTATCATTCCTCTAATGGGATGTAACAAGGGATCTTGCCAATGCATTAGAATGAGTGTGTTTAGATTTCAGATCCATAGGGGTCTGTAGGACTTACAAACCCATCCCCAAAGTCATATATAAAATTAGAAGCTGCATCTGGACTGAGGGCTGCTCGGCCCTTTCTCTACCGTTTTCAAGCCCTTGAACAGATCTCCTTTGCTGTCAGCATGGAAGACACTTACGTCAACTCCCTGGACCTGAAAAGTTATTGAAGTGCTCCTATGATAAAAATCACCAGATCAGGGCCTGCAGGTTTCCTTATCATCTTATCAAGTGCAGAAAGAATCATCCTGATGTCACAAACAAATTGGCTACTTGTTGCTTCAATGCTCGGCACCAGGTTTCTGGTGCTTAATCAGCCATCATATCTCAAGCTGTGATGACAAGAGCTGTATTGAACAGGACGTCATCAACCAAACCAGTAACTGTGGACAAGAAAGTCTGGCTGGGGCTGGAGAGATGGCCTAGCGGTTAGGAGCGCCGACGCTCTTGCAGAGGACCCGGGTTCGATCCCCAGCACCCAACATGGCGGCCGAGAGCCGTCTGAAACTCCAATTCCAGAGAACTCCAGTTCCGGGGGAATCGGACACCCTCTTCTGACCTCCGCGGCATTGCACGACACGGGTGCACAAACTTGCATGCAGACAGTACATTCGTACACATACAGAAATTTAAAAAAAAAAAAAAAAAAAAAAAAGAAAGTCTGGCTGAGAGCACATGGCCGTGCCCACCTTGTGATGAAGACTGGGACAAAGACTTGTGGGAACAGACTAGCACCCCATTTATCTGGGGCACAGCCAGCTTCTGTGGCAACAACAGTCCTGAAACAATATAGTAATGGAGCATAAGAGTAACCTGGCTTCAGGTGTGCAAGTTCCCAAGTCTCTGCAGATGTTCTACCACGGAAAGATAATGGAAATGCACAGTAACTGAACATCTCTCTCAAATGCCAGGCTCTAGAAGACTCTTGCTTATTCCTGCTACCCAATTGTTCTTTTTTCCCCCTCCTTATTTAATTATAGAATAGTAAGCTGTCTATGGCTTTCAAACTGGCAAGTTCCATTTTCTTTAAGGGATAAGACTGTGACTCCTCAATCATTATTGAGACAGATAGCTTAATAGCTTGATTAAGGACCTGCTGCCCCCAAATCAAAAACCACCTCCCATTCTAGTTAATGAAACCTATTGTGAAGTTGTTGTGTAGGATCCAACTAGAGTAGACAGGAAACTTGGGTTAGAAAAAGTAACTATGGGCCTAGCTGTTAAGAAGCGCCGACTGCTCTTGCAGAGGACCCGGGTTCGATCCCCAGCACCCACATGGCGGCTGAGAACATCTTTAACTCCAGTTCCAGGGAGATCCAACACCTTCTTCTGGCCTCCGTGCATCGCACAACACAGGTGCACAAACCTACATGGAGGTTTGTGCAAAAAAAAAAAAGAAAAAGAAAAGTAACTCTGCATTGTGTGGCACACATGAATCAAATTCTTTTTTTTTTTAAAGGATTTACACTTGTCCAAGTTAAAAGCAGACCCCAAATGGTTACATTATACAAGCTGTGAGGTTTTTAAACTTGTGACAAGGACAGGGGAAATTCTACTCATTGCAAGGAAACCCTCACTTAAGCTTCAGAGAGCCACAGCACTTAAAACCCATGAACCTTCAGCCGGTCGTCCTTAGCCAGTCCAATCTCTATCAGGAACTGGCATATGTTCTTGCCCTGGTCACCTGTAGCTGAATACTTCTCCATATTCTGGATGCTCAATTACAGTACCATTGCAGGCAAATTTCTTCTTAAAGCCTTCACTAGTTTCTTTTTATCGTAATCATCAGCATCCCTTGACAGTAGTAAGGTCCTTCCTGCTGTTTCTCTGTTGAATTCTTTTTTTTTTTTTATATTAATTTATTTTTGTATGTGTATGAATGTACTGTCTGCGTGTAGGTTTGTGCACCCAGTCGTCGTGCCAATGCTGCGGAGGTCCAGAAGAGGGTCTCAGATTCCCCTGGAACTGGAGTTCTCCTGGAATTGGAGTTACAGACGGTTCTCAGCCGCCATGTGGGTGTTGGGAATCGAACCCAGGTCCTCTGCAAGAGCAGTCGGTGCTCTTAACCGCCAGGCTATCTCTCCAGCCCTCTCTGTTGAATTCTTATATGGATATAATCCTCAGTGCCAGAAGGAAGCAGGTCATCACCCTTACTTGCATCAGCAAAGGGGTCGAAAGAGTGGAGGTTCTGGATAGCGGACAGACCGAGCGTTGGGAAGCGAGGGGGCTCAAGGGGGAGGCAGCTGAATCCTTGGCGGTGGCTCAGTGACTGGGGTGAATCAAATTCTTTTAAGCATTTATAAAAATTGTTTTTTTCTGAACAATACATCTGTTCATTAGTCTTTGAAAAAAATAGTAATATAAACATATATATATATATGTTTATAGCTTTAAGTAGATGCTCAAAGGATTCCATGGCTCACTGACATTAAACAACTTCGGCTCTATGGCAAATTTCAAATTATTTTAAAAAGAATTTTCTCCCTTTTGGATAATTTTTTTTTTTTTTTTTTTTTTTGGTCTTTTCGAGACAGGGTCTCCCTGTAGCCCCAGCTGTCCTGGAACTCACTCTGTAGACCAGGCTGGCCTTGACTCACAAAGATCCACCTGCCTCTGCCTCCCAAGTGCTAGGATTAAAGGCGTGCACCACCAAGCAGGGCTTGGATAATTCTTTACTTTCAGGAGATGCTATCATTTTGGGGGAAAGGTTTCTGTGCTTGGAAGGGCAAACCTTTCTCCTTCATTCCATCTTACACTTTGTGGCAGAATTAATCTCATTCTTCTGGGTTCTGAAAAGCCATGTTTTAGGATGCATTTTCCTTTAGCTTCTAGCATAAGCTGAGAGTATTCTGGAGATAAGTTCTGCTACACAGAACTGAGAGGAGATGAGTTATTAGTAGTTTATCAGATGTTCATGTTTACAAGCTCTGAGAGGCCCAGGCATTTACTACTTAATCAAGGATGGACACAGCCACAGTGGGCCCCTCACTCATCTACACTGACACAAACAAGCTGGCTTTGCTATCAAGAAACATTTCTCTTTCCCCTGGCTATTTATTTCTCTCACTTTAAAAAAGACCAGTGTTAAGCTAGGCTTGGTGACACAGGCCTTTAATCCTAGCCCTTAGGAAGCTAGGGAAGTCTCTGTGAGTTTGAGGCCAGCCTGGGCTACATAGTGAGATCCTGATTCAAAAATGAAATTAAATATAAGAAAAAGACAAGTGGGAAATCATATGCCATGAAGTCTGCGAATGGCTCTTACTGAATTTGTCATCATAGTTCCTAATCCTTGTTTTCTACCTCTCTCCTCTGCAGGGCAGCTCCTCACAGAATTAAGCTGGCAAAGGTATGTCAGCTTTCCAGGTCCTGTCTGGGCTGCAGTCAGCAGCTCTCCATCAGGCCCTCAGGGTCGTGGTCTTGGGAGAGATCAGTCTCCAGGATGCTGTTCAGGGTATTGTGTGCCTGGGGCCCAGAGTGTCATCAGTTGACTCCTCTTCCTTCATTGCCTAAAAGGATCAAAACTCCCGGGGACCACTCTGGGTTGCAAAATCCTCTCATGAACTTAAATCTCATATCCACAAACTTCCTGAGCCAGTCATTTCTTCCTTTGGATGGGTGATTTCTTTTTTTTTTTAATTTTATTATTTTTATTTATAAATGTGTATTGCCTGCATGTATGTAAGTGTGCATGTGTCATGCAATGCCCACAGAGGACAGAGAGGGCATTGGATCCCCTGGAACTGGAGTTATAGACAGTTGTTAGCCACTTGTGGGAGCTGAGATTCTAACCTGGGTCTTTTGCAAGAATAGCCAGTGCTCTTAACCACTGAGCCATCTCTCCAGCCCTGGATGGGTAGTTTCTTTCTTTCTTTCATCTTGCTTGCTTGCTTGCTTGCTTTCATCTTTCTTTCTTTCTTTCTTTCTTTCTTTTTTGAGACAGGGTCTCCTTTTAGTCCATGGGTGGTTTCTTTTTTGTTTGTTTGTTTGGTTTTTGTTTTTAAATTTTTAAAATTTATTTTATTATTTTTTATGTGTATGAGTGTACTGTCTGCATGTAGGTTGGTGCACCCCTGTTGTGCAATGCCATGGAGGTCAGAAGAGGGCATCGGATTCCCCTGGAACTGGAGTTAAAGACGGTTCTTACCAGCCATGTGGGTGCTGAGAATCGAACCTGGGTCCTCTGTAAGAGCATTTGGTGCTCTTAACTGCTGAGCCATCTCTCCAGCCCGGGTGGTTTCTTTAAAAATAAAATTCTTTGAGCCGGGCGTGGTGGCGCACGCCTTTAATCCTAGCACTTGGGAGGCAGAGGCAGGTGGATCTCTGTGAGTTCAAGGCCAGCCTGTTCTACAGAGCAAGTTCCAGAACAGCTGGGGCTACAGGGAGACCCTGTTTTGAAAAGACCAAAAAAAAATGTATCTCTTCACAGTTCTGGGGCTCAAACCAAGTACCTTGAACATGGTAGCACATGCTGGCATGAGCTACATACCAGCCTTTCAAAAACACTTCTTTTTTAAATTTTTTTATTATTATTTTTTTTTATTTCTGTATATGTATGAATGTACTGTCTGCATGCAAGTTTGTGCACCCGTGTCATGCAATGCTGTGGAGGTCAGAAGAGGGTTTTGGATTCCCCTGGAACTGGAGTTCTCCTGGAATTGGAGTTTCAGATGGTTCTCGGCCGCCATGTGGGTGCTGGGGATCGAACCCGGGTCCTCTGTAAGAGCAGTCGGCGCTCTTAACCGCTAGGCCATCTCTCCAGCCCCCCAAAACACTTCTTTTCCTCCATCACAACTAGGAGCAACGGTGCACTGAGAGGAGCTTTTTCTGTTCTTGTTTTTAACTATTTGAAGTGATAACAGCTCATTTGTTACATAGGTGCTGAGTGATGGAGGCTTTCATGTCTTGTCTGTTGACTACAGAGGTATGTGTTAAGAAGAGTGTGTAAAGATGTTTCAGTGAGCAAGAGGCTTTTTTAAAGTTTAAAAATATTTTATTAGCATTGCTTTCTTTAAGAGGTAACATGATTACATTGAAAGAGTTTGTGTAGTTTGGAGAATTGGAAAGGGAACGGATGGCAAGCTCACATTATAGGGACACTGACAGATTTTACATTCTTAATGAAGCTTGGTTCAGATAAAAATAGTACAGTTTTGTCAGTAACAAAAGTCAACAATTATAATAGACAAATATAATTTCAAAGTTATATTCTAAGATATAATTACATATTTTTTTTAGCTTGGTGATTATACAATTTAGTTATTGTAGTACTTTCTATCTCTCTGTTTTTTTAACTTCTCAGACTGTGATTTTTATTTCTAAAAGTTCAGTTAGTAATATATAGGTGCAGGCATGCTGGGGCTGTAGAAGAGTAATAGAAAAATAACAGAAAACCTCTGGGTGCCTGGTAGTGGGGGATGTCCAATGTCAAGGCCTGGATACCCAGGACCATGTGTGGAATGAAGACCTCAGCCGGCCTTCAGGGGAGGTAGGAGGAATGTCCTAGAGAATCAGTCTTCCCAAACCAGACTCTGCAAACAACAGAGGGCTCCCATGTGCCCAGAGCCGCAAAGCCTCTGCCATGTACAGCCCGAGACCTCAGGGGAGGGGGCTGTGGAGAATGTAGTCAGAGAAGACTGAAACTGCTGCCCAGCATCAGGAAGTGCTCCATGCTCTGCTCTGCCATCAGCCTAGCACCAGAGGGGTGTGGAGCTGTGTGGCTCATGGTAGGGGTTCAAAGCTTCAGGGTCCCGTGAGGAGACCAGAGCTCCAGGTTCATATGAGGGGATCAGAGCAAGCAGGGGGCTTTTGACGACCCCTCAGTCTGGAGGTAGTGATGCTGTGTGGCTAATGGTAGGGAGTCAAAGCTTCAGGGTCCTGTGAGGAGACCAGAGCTCCAGGTTCATGTGAGGGGATCAGAGCAAGCAGGGGCTTTTGACGGCCCCTCAGTCTGGAGGTAGTGATGCTGTGTTTGCCTCTCCTTGCTGTCAGGGTTTGGAGACTCTACAGGGACGCCCACGGAGACAGGACTAACCATGGATGCTATTTGTGTCTATGAATGGACCAAGGCGAGAAGTGGCAGCACCCCAGTATGTCTTTGGGGCCACTCTCTGGGTACAGGGTAAGCAGAAGCTGAAGAGAGATTTTCTTGTCCTATCAAAGGCATAACAAGTAAGGGGAGGGACACCGAGGTAGGACATCCGCGTTCTTCTCTGTTCTCTCTCACACTGCAGAGGTGGTAAGAGCTTGACTTCCCGTTGTTATGCCAGCTGTGAGACAAGAGTGCATCCCTTAAGCTCTCTGCCTGTCTACAACACCAGTCTATTCTAGAACAATCCATGGAAGCACTAAAAGGCCCTTAAATTAGGGTCTATGAAACCCTCTGAAATCCTGTGCAATTTTGTGTTCGTATTAGATTTTTCCAGGCAGAATGCCCAGAGCCTTTTCATTAAATGTTGATTCTGAATATTTCAGCGGTAGTGTTCAGTCAACTGCCATGCTTCACATGTACACTAACTGTCTTTGCTTTACAGTGTTGCAACCAATGCTGCGAGAGTATTAGAGGAGAAAGGTGAGATGAAATTCTTAAATGGCATAACTTCTTGGCTTGAGGTAGGTAAGAAAATATAAAGTCAGGTTATTTTATGAAACTTGTGTATACTCTGAATGCACAGATCCCCAAGGTACCTCCTCTGTTTGTGTCCCTGTGGTGTTGCCAAAGCCTGCAGGCAAGAAGAGGCAAACAGTATCAGCTCCAAACTGAGGGGTCATCAAAAGCCTCCTGCTCACTGAAACGTCTTTGTGTACTGTTCTTAACACATACCTCTGTATCACAAGACATGAAAGCCGCATCACTCAGCACCTACATAACAAGTCTTAGCTGTTATTTCAAATAATTAGAAGACATAAACACTTTTGAAGAATTATTAGCTGTGGGGCTGGGGAGATGGTTTTGATTAGGAATCTTTGCTGCTCATGCTGAAGACCAGGGTTCAGTCCCAGCACCCACATGGCTGCTCACAACTGTAACTCCAGAGAGCCAAAGCCTTCTTCTGGCCTCCACAGGCACTGCATGCAGTTAGTGTACTTACATGTAGGCAAATTCATACATTCAAAATGTTAAAAATACAAATTTTCAAAAAGAATATTTAGTAGTATAACTACTGCTTTCCTGGGTTGTGAAATTAAAAATAGATACTAAGAAAAGAATTAGTGTTGCTTTCAAAAGAATCTTTTTAGCTGGGTGTGGTTATGCAAACTTGGAATCCCAGTACTGAGGAGGCTAAAATAGGAATATTTTGAATTTGAAGGTAGTCTGGGCTACACGACAAGTCTGGTCTCACCAGAAGGGTACTCTCTCTAAGGCGATATTAATTTAAGTTATAGGATAGGAAAATGATATATTCTGAAATGATAGCAGAAACTAGACTGCCCTCTGCAGTCCTTCTCCATAATATTTATGCCTGTGTTTCTCAAGAGAACTGAGTATAGCTTGCATCAAAATCTGAAACACAGCTTTCTATCCTGGTTCCATGAATTGGAATCTCTATGAATAGAACCAAGCCCTTTGTTTAAAGATCACAAATTAGCCCATGTATAGGAACGTTGGATGAATAAAAACATGAATTACCCTGGTGGTGCTATAAAATTAAAAGCATCACAAAACTAATTGCTTAAAAATGTCTTTTGCTTGGCAGCTGCTTGCAAACCCTCATTGCTGTTTGTCCGCTTTCTTTCTCTTTTTCCTTCTTTCTGGCTCCTTTGTTTGGCTAACAACCCAAATCCTGTCTGCTAGCCCTGCCGCTCTTTCTCTGCAGACCCCTCCCCAGAGCAGCTGCGCACAGACTCCTTTCTAATTCAAGAGTGTGACACTCCTTCCTCTTATTCATCCCTTTGCCTCCAGCAGCTGCCAAGGTTTATAGCTTGCCTGAATCACATTCTAGTGTGACCTGTTATTTTTCTCTCAAACTCTAATAAAAATGTCCCTGGGCTTCACTTTTTCTTTTTTTTTTTTTTTTAACTTAACGTTGGGGGTCAAACTCAGTGCGTCACACATGATAGGCAAGCACACTATTACTGAGCCACAACATGACGTCTTTGGCTTGATTTTGATATGCACAGTTATTCCTGCCTAAGTCATAATAACGGTTTATGGAACATTATGACTGGATAATGTTCTCTCTTTCAGAAATACTTTGTTTCTCCTGAAAGACAGTTTTGATGGGGATAAAATCGCCTTAATCTAACTAAGAGATCAAACAGTTTTGAAGCTGAGCTCTAGCTTTAACCAGACTGCTTTGTATCTAGTAGACTATTATTCCTAGGATGAAGTCCTTTGAGGTCACAACCAAAATGGTGAGAAGTGTTCTAGCATTCTCCTGCCTCTTTTCAGGTCCTGAGTATTAGTAATTGTATATGTGGGTATGAGTATGTATTACGTATGTGTGTGTATTCATTTGCATGTCAATATATGTGTGCAGGTGGAGACCAGAGGTTGATGTCAGGTCGGGTGTCTTCCTCAGTTGCTCTCCACCTTATTTTTTGAGATCTGGTCTCTTCCTGAACCCGGAACTAGCTGATTCTGCTGATTGGCTGGCCAGTGAATTGCAGGAATCTTCCTGTCTCTGCCTTCCCAGGCCTGAGATTAAGGCCTGTGCTGCCACACAGCTTTTTATACAGTTGACAGGGAAGACTCAGGTCTTCACACTTTCATGGAAAGCACTTTCACAGCTGAGCCATCTCTACACTCTCTTGAGTGGTTTTTGTGTTTCTGGTTCCGTGAGAACACTGATAACTCTGTTTATTTTAGTTTTGAATACAGTCGACCAGAATTGGTGCTTCCAGAGTTTCCTCTGCTTTGAGGGGAAAGGCGGCTTCAAACCACTGGGCTTTTCTGACTTGGTATTGGCTCTGCAAACTTTTTTTTTTTTTTTTTGGTCTTTTTGAGACAGGGTCTCCCTGTAGCTCTGGCTGTCCTGGAACTCACTCTGTAGACAAGGCTGGTCTTGAACTCACAAAGATCCATCTGCCTCTGCCTCCCAAGTGCTAGGATTAAAGGTGTGCTCCACCATGCCTAGCTCTGCAAATTCTTACAGGACAGTAGCTCTCATATATCTTCCAGCACACACAAGTCACATATATATGTACATATGGACATACATGAATATACTAACATATGCATTTTGCTTTACACATTTGCATAACATGCATATACATACAAATATATATAGGCATATACATTCATATACGTACACATACAAATCCTCCTCCCATATACACTTCCCATTGGCTCTCTGATTGAATCAGCCTCTGGCACATCCTTTACAAGGGACGGCAGAACATTATATTTCTCCACATAATACTTTTTGCTTTCTTAAATTTTCTGGGTCCTGAAAATCTTGTATTCTTAGAAGAAGGCAGTGATTTTGACTGTCATGTGCATGGAAATACCCCATGAGAAAGGGGCTTGTTAAACATGTACGTTCTCAGGGTAGAGAAATGTTGCAGTTGGTAAAGTGCAGGCCATCCAGAACCCCCGTGAAAAGCCAGATGTGGTGGTGTGCTTGTAACTCCAGCCCCGGGAGGCAGAGACAGGTGGAGCTCTAGAGCTTGCTGAATCAGTCAGCTCCAGGTCAAGAAGAGGACTTGTCTCAAAACACAAGGTGCATGGCTTCTAAGGAACGACATTTGAGGTTGACCTCTGGCCTCCACATGCATTTGTACACACGTGTGCATGTATACTCACATACACACATGCACCCACATGAAATGCACCCACATGTACATACATATACATACAAGGTGTGGTGTGGGGTCCAGGAGTTTGCATATTAATAAATCTAACAAATGGTTTTGATGCAGGCAGTTCATGTATAAGACATTGAAGACCCCTTGCCTAGGAAAGGTGGTATTTGAACAGGGGAGTTATTCATGTCTCTACAATTAAAAAAATTTTCTATACTCTGGTTTCTCTTCAAATCGTATAAATCTTTCGCCTTTTACTAAAGATTTCCGTGGAGAGGAACAAAGACTGAGTGTTAACCTAATTTTTTGAGGCCTTGCAGTATAGCAGGGCTAATATTAGTGGTTAAATGATAGAGTTGCGGGCTGGAGAGATGGCCTAGCGGTTAAGAGCGCCGACCGCTCTTGCAGAGGACCCGGGTTCGATCCCCAGCACCCACATGGCGGCCGAGAACCGTCTGAAACTCCAATTCCAGGAGAACTCCAGTTCCAGGGGAATCCGAGACCCNGAAAGAGAAAAAGAAGAGTTGCCTGGAGTAGACTGCTTCAGGGATAATAGAGGGTCAGAAGCTCCTTTCCTTCAATTATTAAGCTGAATAGAACTAATAAGAAACCACCCAACTCTGTGAATAATCAGATCACATCAGCTCCTTAATGAATCACATTTTATTCTCCCAGTGTATAATACATCTAGTAGTGTATTATATCCTTTTACTCAAATCTTCAGGAACTATAATGCTCAGAGGTTGAGATAGAACATTTTAATTAAAAAAACTCATGGGTAAACGCTAACCATTTAGATGGGAAAGTTACATTTATTTTTTTATTGTTATATATATATATATATATATATATATATATTGTACAAAATCTGCTTCATCTTGAATTGGTCAAAGAGGCTTTTTCTATACCCATGTGTTTATGAATACAGGTCCTTTCCTTAACTAGCTTCACATGTTCCTGGGTTTTTCTTTCTTTTTTAAAAAAATACTTTATTTTTTAATTTTGCATATGAGCGTATCGCTTGCATGTAAGTAAGTGAACCCGTGTTGTGCAGTACCCTCAGAAGTCAGAAGAGAGTGTTGGATTCCTATTGACCCGGAGTTGTCTACAATTATTACCTTCCATGTAGGTGCTGGGAATTGAACATGGGTCCTCTGCAAGGGCAATCAGTGCTCTTAACACTGCACCATCTCTCCAGCCCCCAATTACTGTTTTTTTTCTAACCTAAGCCAGTTTAGTGTCAAAGGGCACAATAACTTTTGGATTCCACAGTTCGTTTATTTTCTTTTAATAAATTGAGGGGTTTATTAAGTGAAAGTTTTTTTTTCATAACTAACTGTACTTACATTTAGAATTTTTAAACAGATGACATAGATTTATTATAATTACTTTAAGTTTAAAATATAATTTCACACATCAGTTCCAGCTCTATGAATGTCAGCAGCCAGATCTCCTGCATCAGTTTATCATAAAGAAGATTCTAGAGACAATGTGTTTATATAGTGCTCCAGGTGTAGACTGTGGTCTTCAAAGGAAAATAAGAATTGGGCCACAAGATATAGTTTTAAAAATGTATTTTTAGCCGGGAGTGGTGGTGCACGCCTTTAATCCTAGCACTTGGGAGGCAGAGGCAGGTGGATCTCTGTGAGTTCAAGGCCAGCCTGGTCTACAGAGTGAGTTCCAGGATAGCTGGGGCTACAGGGAGACCCTGTCTCGAAAAGATAAAAAAAAATGTATTTTGGAGCCGGGTATGGTGGTGCAGGCCTTTAATCCTAGCACTTGGGAGGTAGAGGCAGGCGGATCTCTGTGAGTTCAAGGCCAGCCTGGTCTACAGAGTGAATTCCAGGACAGCTGAGGCTACAGGGAGACCCTGTCTCGAAAAGACCAAAAAAAAAAAAAAATGTATTTTGGGGCTGGAGAGATGGCTCAGTGGTTAAGAGTGCCAACTGCTCTTGCAGAGGACCCAGGTTCAATTCCCAGCACCCACATGGCAGCTAAGAACCGTCTTGAAGCTGGACATGGTGGCCTTTAATCCTAGCACTTGGGAGGCAGAGGCAGGCAGATCTGTGACTTCAAGGCCAGCCTGGTCTACAGAGTGAGTTCTAGGCCAGCTGGGGCTATAGGGAGATCCTGTCTCAAAAAAAAAAAAAGTATTTTGTAAACTGGGCACAGTGGTGCATGCCTTTAATCCCAGCAATGGGGAGGCAGAGGGAGGAGAATCTCTGTGAGACTGAGCCAGCCTGATTTACATATAGTGAGTTCCAGGCCAGCTGGGGCTGTCTTAAAAAAAAAATCTCTTGTATACATTATCCTATTTACTTATTTGATTATTATTTTTTGAGGTAACGTTTCACTCTGTAGCCCAAGCTGGCCTTGAACTCATAGTATGTAATCCAAGGTAGCTTTAGATTCATGACAATCTTCTTGTCTTAGCTTCCTGAGTGCTGGGATCACAGGCATGAGACATTGCATGAGGCTTATTATCCTAACTCTGCAAAGCCTTTGCAGGCTAAGGTGCAGTTGTTTATAGTCATATACCCACAGGACACGTTAGAGGATGAAGGAAAAGCAGGTGGGGGCAATGGAAAGTCTGAAGGGACAGATTGTTATACGATGCTGATGACATTGTAGGAATGTTTTAGTCTGGTTAGGTCCAAATTATTTTACAATATTTTATTTATTATTTTTAGTTTTATGTGTATGAGTGTATTGCCTGCATGTATGTAAGTCCAACCATGTTGTACAATGCCTGAGGAGGTCAGAAGAAGTGTTTGAATCCCTTGAAACTAGAATTAAGATGGTTGTTAGCTGTTATGTGGGTGCTGGGAATCAAACTCGGGTCCTCTGCAAGAGCAGCCAGTGCTGTTAACCACTTAGTCATCTCTCCAGACCCTTCCAAAATACTTTGTAGAGTAGATTATCATAGAATTTTCTGGAATTTGCTTAATTCGGTTTACCACTGTATGGGACAGCAGGCTTGTACAGTCACATAATTGTGAATACTTTTCTTTTTTTTTTTTTGGTGTTTTCGAGACAGGGTCTCCCTGTAGCCCCAGCTGTCCTGGAACTCACTCTGTAGACCAGGCTGGCCTTGAACTCACAAAGATCCGCCTGCCTCTGCCTCCCGAGTGCTAGGATTAAAGGCGTGCGCCACCACGCCCGGCGTGAATACTTTTCAACCAAACTTAAAAATTCCCTCTACAAGGCGGGGCGTGGTGGCGATGCCTTACATCCTAGCAACTCGACGAGGCAGGTGGTGGCATTTCTTTGTGCTTCTTTGTGAGTTCAAAGCCAGCCGGGTGTGCAGAGGGAGGGCCAGGACAGCGGGTGTGGGCCGACAGGGAGACCTTGTCGTGAAAAGACAAAGAAAAAAAAAAAAAAAAAAAAAAATTCCCTCTACAACCTGAATGTTGAGTAATTTAATGTTTAACAAATAAAAGACTTTCAGGGCTAGGAGCACTGGCTGCTCTTGCAGAGGACCCAAGTTTGATTCCCAGCATCCACATGGTGGTTAACAACCATCTGTAACTGCAGTTCCAGGGGCTCTGACGTCCTCTGCTGACCTCCACAGGCATTGCATATCATGAGTGCACTTAAACACATGCAGGCAATGCACTCACACACATAAAATAAAAATAATAAAAGATTTTTAAGACTTTCAATGGGTTTAAACAATTGCATATTTGTTTTAACATAATCATTAATTATTTATTATATTCTAAGCAACTGTTAATAAAATCCTTGAATTGTAGGTATATAACAGAATTCAGGTACAATATTTCCATTTAGTTTGTCTATTCTGTTGCTGTCTTGTAATTGTTATATCTCTTGATGTTTGGTTTTACAAGTTCATCAGTTTTTTTTTTTTTAATTTTGTTTTGTTTTGAGACAGGATCATTACATAGGCCTGGGTGGCCTGGAATTTGTTATGTAGACCAGTCTGGCCTTGAACTCAGAGACTTCCCTGCCTCTGCCTCCCAAATGCTGGGATTAAAGACATGTGCCACCACACACAGCAAGTTCATCAGTTTTGCTCTCTCTCAATACAGCATTACTATGCCTCCATTAGGATCACCTGACCTGCTGGTGTGGTAGCTTCGCAGCACAGCCCACTGCTGAGTCTGGGTTGTTGGTGTCCTGAGGCTGACTGGGTGTTGTGGCTCGTTGCTGCAGCCCAGCATCTTCAGCCAGGATCCTCCAGTATGTTGCTAACCCAGGGAGAGCTAAAAATTCAATGTCCTTACAGTTTCTGCTCAGTAGATATCACTTTTGTAGCATGGTACAATTTAAAATTATAAATCAGGAGCCATCTGCAATTTATTTTTATTTTTTTGGTCTTTTCGAGACAGGGTCTCCCTGTAGCCCCAGCTGCCCTGGAACTCACTCTGTAGACCAGGCTGGCCTTGAACTCACAAAGATCCGCCTGCCTCTGCCTCCCAAGTGCTAGGATTAAAGGCGTGCGCCACCTTGCCCCGGCACCATCTGTGATTTAATAAGCACTCCCTGGTCTAGGCCCACTGTCCCGCCATATTATGAAGTTCTTAAGAACCCTGGCTCTGGGCTCCCACTGCCTAGGTTAGATTTTCTGAACTGTCACAGCTGGGTGATTTGGGGAGTTAATTTTTTTAACGGTCTAGTGTCTTCATCTGTAAACTGGAGTAAGGAAAGCATATTCAAAATACCTGTGACAGTAAAATGAATGAATAGACATAGGTATGAAACGCAGCTATAGCTGTGCCTGCATAACAAGCACCTAGGGAGTTCAAGTTATTTCTATTCTCATGGGTGCCATATCCTGATCATGAGAGACAGTGAGTGATGTGAGACCTGTGGAGGGAGAGGCACAGGTCGTGATCTCACGCTCTCGTAGAAGGACAGGATAGGAGCCATAGCTGACCTCAGAGATTCCTCTTGGTTGTCAGTATTGTCACTTAGAATTGTGTAAGCAAGGAGTGTGGGCTATGAAACCAGACAGATTTGGGTTCCAATCCAGCCTTGCCATCAGCCCTGTATGACAGCCCCTCCCCACCCCAAGTTGTTCCTTTCTCAGGGTTTTCCCATTGACAAAATGATGTGACTGATAACGCCTAATGCACAGGATTGTTACCAAAAACAAATTAAGCAAGAGAGTGGGCTCCACGTCCCCAGCTGCCAGCAGAATTCAGCAAATGCTGGTTGCTGTAGCTCACTCATTCTGTGGCTAAAGGCAGTGTCAGGGGAGGACCCTGGTTCCAATAATTTCAGGGCAGGGAGAACTAAGAAGAGTGATCAGGTGTTGTCAATCAAGAGCTTACCCAAGGACGGGATCCAAGTCTGGAAGTCAAGGGCGGCAATAAGGAAACAGGAGCTTGGGAATATGAGCCTGCCAGAGGCAGGAACCAGGAGTCTGCACAGGGCTTCCACAGCCCCTTCTCAGTCAGCGGCTTATGCCCTCCCAACGTCGTAGCGGCCACATGCATCTTGTAAGGCCAGGCAGGTAGGCTGGCCTTGTGCAGCCTCTGGAATGAAAGACTGGGGGCGGATGCGGATGGGCCCTCTGTTAAAGCGAAGAGTTGTTTTTGTGCACAGGTTGGCTTCCTCAAAGGTTTGAAACTTAGCTTTCCTGTAAGTGTTGTCTGAGGAATGTCTCTCTTGTGGCATTACCGAAAAAAGAGGGGGCAGGAAGAGCATTTAAAAGCCTGTGCTGTGGTCTGGGCTGGGGGTATGGTGTGACCTTTGGGTCTCCAAGGGTATCCCTGCTGGCAGGGAGGGAAGATTGACTTGAATCTGCTTTCTTCTTACTCCTTCTGAATTTGAGATGAATTGCCGAAGGGCTTCTCTTATTGAACTTTCTTCACGTGAGTCCTGATAACAGGATGGGGAAATCAGGAGACAAAGAAAAGAGAAAACAAACCCAGAAATTTCACTCTTAGCTAGAAGCAGAGAAAGGAGAGAGGAATGTTAGATGTCCAGCCCACACCTGAATGCAGATCTCTCGTGGGGCGGTGGGGGAGGTGGGTGCTCTGCTGCACAGGCTTTTGTCCTTTGCTCTTTGTTTTCAGTCAAAATAAAAGTTTTTAGGGCATATGAATTAATGTAATGATTTAATCACAATATTGAAAGGCAGATTAAGCTTCCAGTGTGTTTACTGTTAGGAAATTCAGCATGTGGAGAATGACAAACTGGTTCGTTTAGAGTCCTGTGGCCACTGTTAAACCTAAACTGTGTGGGTTTGTTTTGTTTTGTTTTTGTTTTTGTTTTCTGAGACAGGGTTGCCGTGTAGCTCCAGGCTGGCCTCTATCTCAGCCTCCTGAGGGCTGAGATGAAAGACATTTGACACAGCACTTGACAGAACCTAAATTTTTTTTTTTTTTTTTTTTTGTTTTTAGAGACAGGGTCTCCCTGTAGCCCCAGCTGTCCTGGAACTCCCTCTGTAGATCAGGCTGGCCTTGAACTCATAGAGATCTGCCTGCCTCTGCCTCCCAAGTGCTAGGATTAAAGGCGTGCGCCACCACGCCCGGCTAAAAAAAATTTTTTTTTTAAAGTGTTAAGGCAAGTGGGGCGTGGTGGCACATGCCTGTAATTCTAGCACTTGGGAGGCAGAGGCAGGTTGATCTCTGTGAGTTCAAGCCAGCCTGGTCTACATAGTGAGTTCCAGGCCAGCTGGGGCTACAGGGAGATGCTGTCTCAAAATAGACCAAAAAAAAAAAAAAAAGCATTGAGACAATAAATCATATCCAACTATTTGCAGTGTTCAAATCCTCTCAAACCAATTATCTGTGTATCAGATACTTTCGCTAGAAATTCTGTCTAATCAGAATACTGCTTCTCAACTAAACTAGTTGATTCTGTTCACATTGTAAGCCAAAGTTTAAATTTTGCTTATTACTGCTCCCTTACGAGCAGAGGAATAAGAACCTGAGGTGGGGCTGGAGAGATGGCCTAGCGGTTAAGAGCACTGACTGCTCTTACAGAGGACCTGGGTTCGATCCCCAGCACCCACATGGCGGCCGAGAAACTGTCTGAAACTCCAATTCCAGGAGAACTCCAGTTCCAGGGGAATCTGACACCCTCTTCTGACCTCCGCGGCATTGCACGACACGGGTGCACAAACTTGCATGCAGACAGTACATTCATACACATATAGAAATAAATAAAATTAATAAAAAATATTAAAATAAAAAACCTGAGGTGTCCTTTGTATTTTATATATTATTTTATATATTTATTATATAAAATATATATTTTATATAATATATTTTATATATTATATAAATAAAATATTTAATATATAAAAATATATTTTATATATTTTACATATTTATTAAAACAATGTGGGAAGCTACCACCAATGGTTAGCAGTGATTACCTCTAATGGAAGACTTCACCTGTGACTCATTTCCTTGTATCTGTTTTCCTTTTTTCTAATCATCTTCAATGATAGGAACTACTTTTTAAAATCCTAAAGTATTTTTTAAAGTCCCTCCTATTTAGAAAGTTACAGTCCTGGGGCTGGAGAGACTCAGTGGTTAAGAGCGCTGACTGCTCTTGCAGAGGACCCGGGTTTGATTCCCAGCACCCACATGGCCACTAAGAACCGTCTTTAACTCCAGTTCCAGGGGAATCTGACGCCCTCTTCTGACCTCTGCGGCATTGCAGGACACGGGTGCACCAACCTACATGCAGATAGTACACTCATACACATAAAAAATAATAAAAGTTTAAAAAAAAGTTACAGTCCTGTGTTACTATGTTCATAGTGAGATGCTGTAACAAACAGCAAACCTGTGTATGAATCGTTTTCCGTGACACTGCAATGGTACATGCTAGACAGCTATGAGGTAAGTATTAACATCTTCGATTTTTCTTTTTGAAAAGTAGATTTACCAGAAGCTTCCAAGATGTTTACGCACGCTTATGGATGCCTTTAAAGAAGACAAAATAGTCTTCCCTAATGATGAAAAGTAAGCTAACAATGATAACATAGTTACTGTTGCTCTAGGGCTTGGGGGGTAACCACTGTGACTTGCTATCATGGAAAGATTTACTGTTGCTCTCAGATTCCTGGGGAACCATCATTACTCACTAAATAAGAGCTCTGAATGTGTCCTGACTTTTTCCTGGCTACCATTCTGGTATTCTTTTTTTAAAATTTTATTTATTTTTTATGTGTATGAATGTACTGTTGCATGTAGGTTTATGCACCCGTGTTGTGCAATGCAGTTGAGTTCAGAAGAGGGTGTCGGATTCCCCTGGAACTGGAGTTAAAGATGGTTCTCAGCCTCCATGTGGGTGCTGAGGATCGAACCCGGGTCCTGTGCAAGAGCAGTCGGCACTCTTAACCGCTATGCCATCTCTCCACCCCCCATTCTGGTATTCTTACACAGACACTAGCATTTGGAGAAGGGTCTCTACATATTTTTTTCTACACATTTTATTTATTTTTTTTTTTTTTTTTTTTTTTTTTTTTTGAGACAGGGTTTCCCTGTAGCTCCGGCGTTTTTAAACTTTTAATGAAAATATTTCAGATATTACAAAATGAGGCAGAGCAAAAGATAAGGTCATCCAACATTGTACAAATTCATTAGTTCAGTGTGTATTTTCTTTGGTATTATCACATAGACGTGAACTCACTGATTAAGTATTCAGTTCAGTCGTATGAACAAGTGAAATTGAGGGAAACTTGGGCGGAGCAAAAAAAAAAAAATTCCTGTGGGGCAGTGTTTCCACACATGAAGCTGTCACTCCTTGGAAGGAAGGAGCTTTTGCTGTGTGCTTTGGGCAAACGTTGTCTAGCTAAAACCGTAAGTTAGAACTTAGGTTCATACAGTTCTTGAACTGAATGTCCTTCTCCCATCTCTCCATAGTGTGAAGTTCCTGTCCTCCCCCATCCTCATCTTGCATGGAGAGGATGACAGGACGGTGCCTCTGCAGTATGGAAAGCAGGTAACCCTGCAGCTCCACCACATCCTTATGGAAAGCGGGTAACCCTGCAACTCCACGGGGCTGGGAGCACGTGCTCCACCACGTCCTTGTGGAAAGAGGGTAACCCCGCAGCTCCACCACGTCCTTGTGGAAAGAGGGTAACCCCGCAGCTCCACGAGGCTGGGAGCACGTGCTCCACCACATCCTTATGGAAAGCGGGTAACCCCGCAGCTCCACCACGTCCTTGTGGAAAGCGGGTAACCCCGCAGCTCCACCACGTCATTGTGGAAAGCGGGTAACCCCGCAGCTCCACGAGGCTGGGAGCACGTGCTCCACCACGTCCTTGTGGAAAGCGGGTAACCCCGCAGCTCCACGAGGCTGGGAGCACGTGCTCCACCACATCCTTATGGAAAGCGGGTAACCCCGCAGCTCCACCACGTCCTTGTGGAAAGCGGGTAATCCTGCAGCTCCACGAGGCTGGGAGCACGTGCTCCACCACGTCCTTGTGGAAAGCGGGTAACCCCACAGCTCCACGGGGCTGGGAGCACGTGCTCCACCACGTCCTCATCCAGATGAGCACTGCACACAGACATAGGGGCCCTCGACACCACCCCCGAATATGTTCCCTGGCCCATGTAATGAGCATCAGAACTCTTGGCTACCTAGTTTAAAGGACTGTTGTGTTGGAGTGGACCCGGATTCTTCGCCTGGGTCTGTGTGGCTCTTCAATTATAGAGAGAGAATCTGGGGACCTATGGAACCTCCATGTTGACTCTACAAATGATTTTTTCCTTTACACCTTTACTGGGGTGGGCCACAGCAATTTTTTGTCCATTTGTAGTGACATGTATTCAGAGGAAGGATTAGGTTTCATCAGTATTCTCTGATGGCTATTAGCATTCTGTTCTTTAGAAACAGCTGAAGAGCTGGAGGATCCCTTTCTTTGACTTGATGAGACAGACTCACCAAGCTTGCTTCCCTTTTAGGAAAATCATACTAGGCAGTCTATGTATCACGGACCTTTGACTCTGTCTTTGCATCTCCTGCAGCTCTATGAAATTGCACATAATGCCTACAGGAACAAAGAGAGGGTTAAGATGGTCATCTTTCCTCCTGGCTTCCATCACAACCTTCTTTGTAAGAATTCCCTGTTTCTAAGAAGTGTAAGGTGAGAATGGTTCTGGCAAAGCAGTTCTGCCCTGGAATGGGGGTGAGGACTGCTCAGAGTTATCTAGACCAAAAGGAAGGGAAAGTGTGAACTGATCTAAAACCATTTTTTAACAGAGATTTCCTGAGCCAGCAGTGGGCATAAGGTCTGGGAGCAGCAGAAAATCTTCAGCGAAGATTTGGTTCAGACATCGTCTGAGCCATGTAGTTACTTCATACAAAACTGCACCAGGCTGCTTAGAGGAGCTAAAGCTGTTGACACTTTCATAGGTCACCTGGCATTTGGATAAAGGAACCCCCATGTAATGTTCTTTAGTTCATCGTCTGCTCTGTGAAACAGAGGCTAAAACCTCAAGGTGGAGAATCAGAATTTGCTGAAATTTGGACCTTATCTAAAATGTGAACTCATTAACGCCCCTGGGGATATTGGTGGGCAAGGTGGTTGCTGTGGAGTGAATGTGTGTCTGTCTCCAAATCTAAGTGCTGAAATGTACTCAGAAGGTGTTAGGAAGTGGAGGCTGTGGGAGGTGATTGAGTCACTAGAGCTGGGCCCTTATGAATGGAAACATGCCCTTGGAAGCTCTTTCTGCCTCCTCCATCATGGGAGAACACAATGAGGAAGTTCCATCTGTGAATTAGAAAGCAGCCCTCACCAGACACTGACCTGCCAGATTCTTGACTTGGACTTCTCATCTCAAGAACTGTGAGAATGAATTTCTGTTGTTTGCAAAATATCTAGGTTAGCACATCTTATTATAGCAGCTGGAATAGACTGTGGCCTGCAGCTGGGTCTCAGACAGTAGTATAAGAGAGGTGCTGCTGGGCGTGGTGGCATGTGCCTTTAATCCTAGCACTTGGGAGGCAGAGACAGGCGGATCTTTGTGAGTTCAAGGCCAGCCTGGTCTACAGAGTGAGTTCCAGGACAGCTGGGGCTACAGGGAGACCCTGTCTCGAAAAGACAAAAAAAAAAA
>VZQC01003121.1:660178-701727 GCA_009823505.1 Rhizomys pruinosus | reverse complement strand
AAAAAAAAAAAAAAAAAAAAAAAAAAAAAAGTGCTTAGCTTGGCCAAAGATGTTATATTTTAACTTAGTTCATTTAAATGGCATTACATGGGGCTGGAGAGATGGCTCAGTGGTTGAGAGTGCTGACTGCTCTTGCAGAGGACCTGGGTTCGATTCCCAGCCACCCACATGGCGGCTAAGAACCGTCTTTAGTTCCAGGGGAATCCAACTCCCTCTTCTGACCTTTGAGGCATTGCACGACATGGGTGCACCAACCTACATGCAGACAGTACACTCATACACATAAAAAATAAATTAAAAAAAAATGGCATTACATTAACAAGTTCCAAGCAGTGTTCTAGCTTTCTGGTTACTTTTGAGGAAAGCAATCCTAGCAGGCAGATTGACAACTGGAAATGGACATTTTATTTTCAGCCCCAAATGTAGTCATACACTTTCCCTTCCCATTCTCAGAGACACTAATTATTCGATAACAAACTAGAATCAATGATGCTATAAAATATTCCAGCTCAATAAGAAGCTATTTTTTTTTTAGACATTTTATTGTTCAGTTTCCATTGGTGTTGTTGACCCCATGGCTGGACTCATTAGACAGGGAGATCTTCAGATCCGAAGGCTCCATGTTCCAGATGTCCCTGGCGTATTCCTTAATTGTGCGGTCACTGGAGAACTTCCCCGAGGCAGCTATGTTTTTGAGTACCATTGTGTTCCAGGCTTTTTGGTTCTGTAAATAAAATATACATGTGCAGCCCAGGGCTTGTGTGCCTGGCAGGCCTTTTGACAAACAGTAGGCCAAGTACACATCATGGCAGGAAATAACGGACACAGACTAGAGTGACTTATAAATCCATTTGTTCTGCCCTTGACCACCATCCTCATATTCAAAGTATATTTCTTGTAGGAACAAAAGTATTTGTCGCTTTAAGACAAACCATTGAGCGTGGTGTGGTGGTCCATGTCTGTAATCCCAGCCTTCAAGAAGCTGGGACAAGAAAATCTCAAGTTCAAGACCAGCCTGGACTACATAGGAAGTGAGAGAGTGAGGAGAGAAGAGAAAAGAGGACGGACGGACGGACGGACACACACACACACACACACACACACACACACACACACGGGTGGGTAGGGAAGAACTGTATGTGTGATTTTTCCTATTGGTAATCCTGCTAGTGTTCCACTGTTTTGGCATGTAAGCCAGTGCTTTATTATAGACAGATCTGGGACTGGAGCGATGGCTCAGCAGTTAAGGGCATGTGCTCCTCTTCCAGAGGACCTGAACCCATATTGGGCAGCTCACAACTGCCTGTCACTCCAGTTCCAAGGGATCCAACACCCCCTTCTGGCCTCCTTGGGTACTACACATCATGGCATTCACACAGACACATAAATAAAAATAATAAAAACAAATCTTTAAACATTAATAAGTAGAGAGAGCTCTTTTTAAGCTATGAGAGAGGAAGAGGCCAAGTCACTGCAAGATACCATGCAGAGATTTAAGCTGTGGATGACAAAGTTTGAAAAACAGCGAACAATAAAAGGCTTCGTTGACCTATTTAGTTTTTCTTGTTCTTTTTGAAGGCACATGCCCTAGGTGGTTTGGACTGAATCTCAGAACTCACTGGGGTTTCAAAACAGGGTGAATTAAGGCTTTATCGTCAATCAAAAATATATCAAAGTCTTATAACTTTTGGTAAGAGTATAAAATATATTTAACTTACAGCCTTACAACTAAAAAAGAACTCTGAAAGTTTATTGGGAGTTATTCAAAATTGTTAATGCATTATAAGCAGTTAAAAGAAGGTCTAAACTACCATGATACTCTAAGCTATGCAATTAGACTATGCCAGTTCATCAGACTTGGAATACGTAAAAATAAAATTCATACATAAGAATAAAAGCAGGGGCTGGAGAGATAGCCTAGTGGTTAAGAGCACCGACGCTCTTGCAGAGGACCCGGGTTCGATCCCCAGCACCCACATGGCGGCTAAGAACCGTCTGTAACTCCAATTCCAGGAGAACTCCAGTTCCAGGGGAATCCGAGACCCTCTTCTGACCTCCGTGGCATTGCATGACACGGGTGCACAGACCTGCATGCAGACAGTACATTCATACACATACAAAAATAAATAAATAAATAAATAAATAAATAAATAATAAAAAAAAATAAAAGCAACTACTGAAATGGATAATAAATAAACTTCCCAGCTATGCAGGTCATCTTCGCTAGCACTCAACAATGCGATTCCTGTTAAGAGTGGAAAATTGCAATTTGCACTAACAAACAAGCAGAACTGAATCAAATGCTAGGCTCCAGGTGGACGTTCTTGGGAGTTGGGCCATCATTTTAAGGAGTGCTCCAGTGGACCAGACTGACTTTTGCATTCACCTTTGCCCTTGTTCATGTCTTCCTTTCTTGTTCTGATTTGATTTATATTTCCTTTTAAAAAAATATTTCATTATTTTTGTTTTATGTGTATGAATGTATTGCCTGCATGCATGTAAATGCACTTGTGCTGTGTAGTGCCTGAGGAGGTCAGAAGAGGGTGTCAGATGCCCTGGAACTGGAGTTACAGATGGTTGTTCACAGCCATGTGGGTGCTGGAAACTGAACCTGGGTCCTTCACAAGAGCAGCCTGTGCTCTTAACCACTGAGCCATCAGTCCAGCCCCTGATTTCTTAAGGTGGCTGTTTTCTCTCTGAGTTCTTGGGGCTGAATGGGCTGCTCTTCATGTTCAGGAAGCAGACAGTGAGGCACTTGGCTTTAGCATGGTCCCACTGTTCCTAGTCTGGAACTTACTGTTAGAAGATTTGTCTGACTCAAACTAGTAGATGAGGACTGGAAAGCAGCACAGGATTTGAATAATTCCATTTTAAAACCCCAGAGGGCCATTTGGGGTGCCTACCTGCCCTGTCTCCTGCCTTCTGAAAGCAATAGAAAAGAATGTTCCTGAAGCCCTCCTGGAGTCTTGGCTCAGAGCTAGCTCCTTAGTAAGTATTCCAATGGGAACCCTGGGAAAAAGACTGGCTTTCCATGCTTTTACAAAATACACCCACAGGGCCATTTGACAATGTATAACAGCAAGAGAAGGCTTAATCACATGGCTCTAGGGTGTTGTTGTTAATCAAATACTTTTCACTGTTGGTGGGAGTATAAACTGGTGCAGACACTTTGAAAATCAGTGTGGAGGTTTCTCACAAAGCTTAAAATAGATCTGTCATATGATCCAACTATCCAAGTATTCTTAGGTATATACCACAGAGATACTTGCTCAGGCATGTTCATTGTTACTCTATTTATAATAGCCAGGAAATGGAAACAGCCTAGATTTCCATCAATGGATAATGAAAATGAGGTACATTTATACAGTGGAATATTATTTGGGTGTTAAAAAAATGAAATTGAGAAATTTGTAGGTAAATGGATGGAGTTGGAAATAATCATCAGAGTAAAGTAACCCAGGCCCAGAAAGAGAAACATCACGTTTTCTCTCACACATGGATGTTGGCTTTAAATTTTTAGATATAGCACCAATTACCTAATTGTATGGCAAACTGAGCAATGTCAATGTGATCTGAAAACAACTGTGCTCTTATATTGTGAATCCCTTAAAATACAATAAATTTTTAAAAAAGAAAAAAATGTGTATTTAAATTGGAATACCTATAGAGGCCAAGAAACTTGTAAGGGACCATGGGTGTGTGTGTGTGTGGGGGGTTGGTTTCAAGGGAGGGGAGAAGTAGGTATATATAGAGAGAATGGGGAATAAGGGGCCAGAGGATTATGTGGGGCAGGGAGTGGGAGGGCAGAGAGAGAGAGAGAGAGAGAGAGAGAGAGAGAGAGAGAGAGAGAGAGAGAGAACACTAGAGGACCTTTGGAAAAAATCGTATGAAAGCCTACCATGGTAGAAGTTTCTTTTCTATCTACACATTTATAGTCTATCAATATAGTTCCATATCCTGAGCGGTCCCTGAGCCTCTGGGATAGGCCACCTCCATGCTGAGAGGTCAAGTAGCATGAATCATTTGTGATTTTTTAAAAAATTGGGCATTAAAAAACTTTACAGTTTCTACTGAAATCTCAAACCCCAATGTCTGTTTTAAATAGAGAAAAGACAGATTTAGATCTGAACATCTGAACAGTTCTGTCTCTCCCTCCTTCCTTCCCTCCCTCTCTTCCTCCTCTTGTTGTGGCACTGGCAGGGGTCAAACCTAGGACCTTGTACATGCTAGGCAAGTATCCAACCACTGAGCTGCACCCTCTTATTTTGGTTAGTGAGGTCCTGCTATTTAGATTAGTTTTTTTTTTTTTTTGGGTCTTTTTTGAAACAGGCTCTCCCTTTAGTCTCAGCTGGCCTGGAGCTTGCTATGTAGACCAGGCTGGCCTTGAACTCGAAGAGATCCACCTGCCTCTACCTCCTGAAGTGCTGAGATTAAAGGTGTTCGCCACCACACCCGGTTGGATTTATTATTTTTTTTTATAAAAAAAGCTACCCATGGTAAACTTTTATAGAACCTGTAACACATGTACCATATACACACTTTTATAAAACCTGCAGTGCACTTACCATGTACATGTAGTAAACTTTCATAAAACTTGTACTTACCATATAGAGCTGACTAACTTTTTCTTGACATTTGACATAGGCTTCATAGTCTGCAAAGACTTTAAACCTGGTTTTGTTTTTTTGTGTGTATGAGGTTGGAAGGAAAGGAAAAAAAAAACACTTTCATTAATGGATACATACTGAGATTCCATTTTCAGTTCTCTCTTGCCTATTGTCAAGCATTACTGGTTTACCAAATTCATATTTCTGTTCACAGGAATACACACCTTTTAAAAATGTCATTTATTTTTCTTTTATGTGTATGAGTGTTTTGCCTGCATGTAAGTGTACCCATGCATGCAGTTCCCCAGGAGGCCATAAGAAGGATTAAAATTCCCTGGAACTGGAGTTACGTGGATGGTTGTTAGCCACCATATGCTGCCATGTGGGAGCTGGGAACCAAATCCTGGTCTTCTGCAAGAGCAGCCAGTGTTCTTAACCACTGAACTATCAGCCCCAAGAATATTCACCCTTTTGTGGTTTCCACATGTAAAAATGTCATCATCTGGACGCATGTGAGAGTTGACTGTGTCATTAGGAGTAAAGGGACTCCAGATTTGAGAGTTGTATGCTTCAGTTATTGGAATTGATTATGGAAACTTTTCCCCATGAGGTTAGGTTAGCTAATCAGATCACAGATCTGTGCTAACTTACATGAGTGGGGTACAGTTGGCTTGATATGTTTTTGTCCCATTTTCATAACCCAAATCATACCACCTGTGGGAACCTACCTGTCATGGTAAAATAGCATGTTGATGATGTCTTTGAAGAGGTCGGGCTCATTGGGAGAAAAGAAGCCATTGTCGATTTGGTCAATGACCAGCTTCAGTTCTGGAAGGGCCTCATAATACTCCTTTGCGTCATACCTGTAGTGAAGGTTGTGTGGGCGATGAGAGAAGGGCTCTGTGACCAACACACACAGAGTGCGTCAGCTACAAAAATTCATCCAGAGACACCAGAATTTATAAAAGACGTTATAGATTTCCCAAAACAGGTACAAATATTTTTACTAGATCCTAAAGAGTTGAGTTTTCCTCCCTCTCTAAATTGATTCATTCCTTATAACCAAAAGCACTGAAACGGCAGCTAATGAAAATTCTAATCACGGAGTAATAGTCTAATCTGGCAGAGTATGGTAAGATTAATTTCAAAGCAGACTTAATGGCTCTAAATAGCACGGTATTAAGGGGACTAGCTGCTGTTTTGGATCCAGAAATTCATAAAATCTGTTACTACTGAGTGGGACTTCTAAAGCTCAGTGAGTATATGTGACAGCCTCTGAAATCTCCCTGGTGCTCCTGTGGGTTTTCTCTTGACTCAGGTTAATAAACCAAGCTAAATAGGAAATGAGAACAGATTTTTCCCAGAGCTTCTACGTTTTTGTCTATTCTCTGCCAAGTTCTAGTCTATCACTTGGAAGTCTTAAAGGAGCACTAGTTAGTGATTTAAACTATAGGTAAAAAAAAAAATCTGAGTTGGTATTGCTTCATCTTTTGATCAAAGCCAAAATCACAGACACTGAGAACTGGCTGGCAACGATGGCAACTCCTCCATGCGTCCTCACTTAGCAAACCTTGGTTTTACGTGCAGGGTTTCCCAAGGCCAGCTGTGGCTGGGAGCCTCCCGACTCCTTTGTGGGAGATGCTGTCTCCACATTTCATGAGACTAGGGATGCCTACGTGAGCAGGAATGGAGATCCATCTCCTCCCAGCGGTCTTCGGCTCAACAAAGAGGAGTGATCTCTCACCCTTTCTTGTCCAGCTCGGCCACATCATCCACTCTCATGCCAAAGATGAACAGGTTCTCCTCCCCGGCTTCCTCTGCCATTTCCACATTGGCCCCATCCATAGTTCCAATGGTCAGGGCCCCGTTCAGCATGAACTTCATGTTGCCTGTCCCAGAGGCTTCCGTGCCTGCGGTGGAAATCTGCTCGGACAGATCTGTGGCTGGAATGACTGTGAGGAGGACATATGAACATGGTGAGTCTGTCCCTCTGGCTCTTCTGTTGTATTTGAGCATTCATCTAGCTGGCATTGCTGATGATGAATACATGCATATCCAGGTAAGCATCCAAACGGTGCACTAACAGGACAGAGCTCATCTTTCTCCTTGGTTCAGGCAGCTACTCCGTCCCTTTATGATGCTATATAATCGTGAGCTTATACTACATACAACTCGGTCTATGAACTTTTAAAGACTGCCTATTGACTCTGAGCTATAAATTGGATGCTACTTTTCTCCTTCATCTCTCCAATTTTTGTTATAGTTTTATTTTGTCTTCCTGTAGCCCTAGCTGGAACTTGGTATGTAGACAAGTCTGGCCTTGATCTTACAGAGATCTGCCTGCCTCTGCCTCTGCATCCCAAGTGCTAGGATTAAAGAAAGGTGTGTACTACTATGTCTGGCTTTATAGTTTTATTTTTGCTTCTGCTTTTTTTTTATTAATTTTTTTTTATTTATTTCTGTATGTGTATGACTGTACTGTCTGCATGCAAGTCTGTGCACCCGTGTCATGCAATGCCGCGGAGGTCAGAAGAGGGTCTCGGATTCCCCTGGAACTGGAGTTCTCCTGGAATTGGAGTTTCAGACGGCTCTCGGCCGCCATGTGGGTGCTGGGGATCGAACCCGGGTCCTCTGTAAGAGCGGTCGGCGCTCTTAACCGCTAGGCCATCTCTCCAGCCCCTGCTTCTTCTGCTTTATAAAGTATATTGCAACCTCTTTTTCTTGATCCATAAAATTCCCAGGTCTCTCCTCACTCCTCTTCTGCAAAAAGATTTGAGTTGTTACCCTCTCTCTACTTCTTCCCTCTCTTTTACTTTGCTGCCAGAAATAAGCCGCAACAAAATTGAGGGGTGCCTGGGGCTGGACACCAAGCTTTGAGCTCTCAGTCTGATCTGCACATAAATTAGCTATCTGAACTCCCAGCCCTGATCAAGCCTGAGTCTGCCTCATCTAAGAGCTTGTTTGTGGATGAGATTATATTTATTTGCCTCCCTAGGAATCTGGCTCCTTACTCTTTATGCAGAGACTTTTAAGCAGTAACCTCAAGGGATCTGAAAACAGAGAAAGTTCACTTTGTGTCTTTTCAGTCTGGGAAGTAGGTGAGTACTCAGCTGGCACTAGCTGGCAGGAGGTTCTGTGCCAGCATGTGATGCAAAAAAGCAAAGTTCCCAGCAGTAAAGAAAGGGGCATTGGCTTCCTGCCTGCCTGTCCCCACGTGGGAATGCCGTGCTTGACTCCTGAGTGCACATCTGAGCCTCGTGCCTTGGCGGTGTAGTGTCTGCCCTCATTCTCTGTCTCACCATGAGCAAATGACAGTGCTTCCTCCCACACAGTGACCAGAGGGCTGTCATTTGAGGGGTGGGGAGCTGGTGTTTTCTTGCAAAACCTGTGCTGGCAATGGAAGACCTTTCATCTCTTTAGAGCACTGTTTGCACCATGCCCAAACTTCCAACACCTTGACCAGCACCGGCTTTCTCTAGCTGGGCTGAACAGGCACTTGCAGATGTGTGACGCCAATCTTATGGGTCACTCAGGCCATCTTAGAAACCGCTTTATTTTGCCTTCTATGCTGTTACTAGCTCTGAGGTCAACTGCCCCATCCACCTCCTATGCAGTCCCATAATTTTCCCTTGCCCTCCCCGACAGAATGCAACGAGAGCAGTACCCTTTTCAGCAAGAGACACTCGGTAGTTCTCCAGGAAGATGACTTTCAACTTGCTGCCCACCACGGGGTCCCTGTTGACTACCTCTGCCACGGAGGTGATAAGTTTTATGATCATTTTGGCCATGTGATATCCTGGGGCAGCCTTGGGAAAGAATACAAACATGGAGACCCAATGGATGAAGTAGGGCAGTTGCAAGAGGTTAGGTCCCCACATCCCCTTGAAATAACAATCAACCTACTTTGCCACCAATTATAACTGTCCTTGGCACGAATAACTTCTTAGGATCTTTCTTGATGCCTGAAAAGGATAGAGAGTTGGATGGAATGAAGGACAATTGCTGTGGAGGTATGGAGACCTAGCCCCAAACTTTCTGCTGCTTTCGCTCTGAGGCTCCTGG
This sequence comes from Rhizomys pruinosus, assembly GCA_009823505.1. Taxonomy (NCBI): domain Eukaryota; kingdom Metazoa; phylum Chordata; class Mammalia; order Rodentia; family Spalacidae; genus Rhizomys; species Rhizomys pruinosus. The sequence continues at coordinate 693,058 of VZQC01003121.1, read as the reverse complement.
GGTGTCAGCACGACTCACGGTTGTACATGGTGACCACGTGCAGGCAATTCAGGAGCTGCCGCTTGTACTCGTGAATCCGCTTCACGTGGACGTCAAACATGGAGGATGGATTGATCTTCACATTGTACTCCTTCTCCAGGAACTGGGAGAACTTCAGCTTATTCTCCTGTGGAGAGTGCACAGGCCAGCGCCCTCCTGACTTGGAAGCCTTGCGTGTCTGCTTTAAAAAGCTGAGCCCAGACTCTCAGTGCCAAAGTGAGGGAGGGGCTCTTGCCTGCAGTCTCACCTGCTTTACTTTGGCTATTTCCCGAAGGAAGATGTCGTCACGCACGAAGCTGTGCAGTTTTGTCAGCTGGCTCAGGTCTTTCACGTAGTCTTCCCCAATTTTCTTTCAATTTAAAGAAAAACGTGAGTTTAATTCAGGGGCAGTAATCAGGCCCATTGGAGTAGTCGCGCCTACAATAGAATGACTTGTACCACACAGTCCACATGATGGTGTGCTTCATTTACAAAAGAGGCTAGGTTTTCTATGTGCAAAGAACTTTGTTTTCTTTTTTGAAACAGGGTCTTACTATGTAGCTTAGGCTGGCCTAGAACGCATGGTCATTCCTGCTTCAGTATCCTGAGTGCTGTTTACAGGCATATGCTACAAAGCCTGGCTGGGGAGAACAGTATCTTTAAAATTAAATTAATGATACAGGAAATTACATAAAAGGCCAACCAGGAACCCAGGAATGTGAGCCATTTTTCTGAACTTTGTACTTTCCTTTACTAATAGGGACACATTTTCCCTCCATCTGTGTGCCATGTGGATACCATATATTAGTCATGACTAGCTATGTAATTTGCCCAGCCTTTGTTTGAAACTTAAGAATTTCAAAATGGGGTCAGGCACGGTGGCGCACACCTTTAATCCCAGCACTTAGGATGCAGAGACAGGCAGATCTCTGTGAGTTCAAAGCCAGTCTGGTCTACATAGTGAGCTCCAGGCTAGCTTAGGCTACAGGGAGACCCTGTCTCAAAAAGACAAAAAAAAAAAAAAATTCAAAATGGGGGACTGCAGGCATAGCTTAATGGTTAAGAACATGTACTGCTCTTGCAGAGGATCTGGGTTCAGTTCCCAGTACCCACATCTGACAACTCCAAATCTCCTGTAACCCCAACTATGGGGATTTGACACACTATTATGGCCTCCACAGGCACATGTATATATAACCCCCATATACATGATTAAAGTTAAAAAAGAAAACCATTTAAAAAATCATTTCAAGATAACTCTGGAGACAGCATGAGCCCTGCTGTCTGAAGCCAGCCCTGTGACAGGCTGGATTTGCAATTTCTCTTCATCTGCATTCACCTCTTACGTCTCCCTGCTGCAGGTCCCCTGCCCCTCAGCACCTTCCTCTACCTCTGCTATGAGGTCCGCCAGCCCCGGGTTGCAGAGTAAGAGCCAGCGCCTCGGAGTGATCCCATTGGTCTTGTTTTGGAACTTGTGTGGTTCCAGTTCACTAAAGTCCTTGAATCTGGAGACAGAAGAGAAAAAAAAAAATCACTGAAACTGGCTGAAACACAGAATCCTACTCCCTGGGTCAGTTCAGAGCCACAGTCAAGAAGCCAAGGGTAGGCGCAGATTAAATAAAAGTGGGGGTGGGCGGTGCTGACGGCAGCTTGGCTGTCATTTAAATGGAAGAAACTCATTTTCAGTTCTAAACAGTTGCCCCAATCTAGTCACCTCCGTCTGACTTCCTGACGCTGACATATACACTAGGCTTTTCAGCAGAATAGGTTTTTTTGGCTTTCAAAAATTAGGACTGTTTAGAGAGGAAGACCATTTTTTGTTCTGTTTCTCCTTTTCCAAGAGGACAGCTCTTTGTATACAAGAAAAGATGTGAGAGCACCCCGCTGGCCTCTCCTCGTCTGGAACCCCAACCTGCGTCAAGTAGCATCATTGCATTCGTGGATCTGGGTTAGGCCTGCTCACACTTGGGTCTTCACGATGTCGGAGTGAATCTTCGCCACGCCATTGACGGCGTGACAACCCACAATGCAGAGATGGGCCATGTTGATCCGCTTGCCTCCTTCCTCCTCTATCAGGGACATCCTTCGCATGCGGTCGATGTCTTTAGGAAACAGGGCCACGATTCTCTGGCCAAAGGAGACAAAGACCTTGCTGGCCACTCAGGTTTAAAGCAACCCTGAGCAAAGTCTTATGGAATGATTAGAAACCTCCACAGACAGAGACAGCCACCCGGGCAGATGCCACCCCTCCATCTTCACACTTTCAAGAAACTGGATTTAACTGGGCTCCACTCAGACTTCAGCACTTCTATCAATGACTGGAAGATTGCCAGGGCTTTGTTAGGTGACACTGTAGCTACCTGGACAAGTTAAGACCTCATTCTCCCCAAAGGTAAGAATTTCTCTAGATGACTTACATCTAAATGCTTCTGATTTATCTCATAAATGATTTGCAAATGTCGAGGTAGCAACTTTTCCACCAGCTCCACTGGCCAGCGCTCCAGGGCCTCTGGGAGCACTGTGTGGTTGGTGTAGGCGAAGGTCTTCCTGGTGATGTCCCACGCCTGTGAGAAGGGGAGGGTGGGCTGTTACCTGGCAGTGCAGCACAGACTCACAGGGTCAACCACTCCTCGACCCCCACCCATGTGCCACAGGGCACTTCTGAGTGTGTAGAGTCAGACACGCTCGAGTCTACTGGGCCCTTGAATGGGCCAGGTGATGGGAGCCTGGTTTATTTATTTATTTTTTGGGGGAAAAAGAAAGATATTTGTAAAACTGTCTGATAAAATATTAGACAGTACCTTCTCTATGATCCATACAAGTCTTTTATTTATTAAATCTTAACTATGCAATGTTGGGGAATAAAAACTTAGGTAAGAATTGGAGACACAAAGTATGCTTCAAATGCTGACTCCCAGGCTGAAGAGACAGCTCAGGCAGTAAAGTGTTTGCTGTGCTAACATGAAGACCGGAGTTTGTTCTCCAGAACTTATATTTTTGGGGGCTGGAGAGATGGCCTAGCGGTTAACGGCACCGACTGCTCTTGCAGAGGACCTGGGTTCGATCCCCAGCACCCACATGGCGGCTAAGTACTGTCTGTAACTCCAATTCCAGGAGAACTCCAGTTCCAGGGGAATCCGAGACCCTCTTCTGACCTCCGTGGCATTGCACAACACGGATGCGCAAACCTACATGCAGACAGTACATTCATACACATAAAAAAATAAATAAAATTCAAAAAAGAAATTAAAAATAATAAATAAATAAAAATTAAAAAAAGAAGTCATACATTAAAAAAAAAAGCTAGGCATGGTGGTAGATGTTTGTAATCCCCAATGTTGGGGAGACAGACAGGAGGATTCCTGGGCTCACTGACCAGCCAGCCTGGGCTACTTGGTGAGTTCTAGGCCAGTGGCAGCCTTTGTCTCAAAAACATGGCGGATGGTCCCTGAGGAACAACACCCGAGTTTCTGTGTGTGTGTGAGCACATAAAGGCTAACTCCCAAAGTACGGGGTAGGATGCATGGAGACTTCCAATTAGCTGTCTTCTGAGACTAGAAAACTTAATTTCAAATTCTTTCAGAAACAAACATGTTAAACACAACTTATTTCCCAATGTAGCTTTTAGCCTGTAGCCCACTGGGTCTGCATTTAGTTAATTTTTAGTTTCATTCCCTGCGAAGAGCATCAGGGTAAAATGGCCTGAAACTGTTGGAATCTAGCAACAGAAACTTATTTTGAAATACTGAAACAAAAGCGCTTTTTGGCAGTGTTTCAGCCCCAGGTATTTGGCATAGTCGACAGATAAAGAGGCCAACCAGACCTTGGACCATGGCAGTTTCTCAATATCCACAAAGATCCTCATCAGCTCGGGGATGGCGAGTGCAGGGTGGGTGTCATTCAGCTGGATGGCCACCTAGGTGGAGAAAAGACATCAACATGAAGGTGACTTCCTGTCTTCACAGGAGTCTGGAGAAAGCAGTGAACAGACGCTCGTCTCCTGCAACGCTTACGTCAACTGTCTAAAGACTCACCTGATCTGGAAAGGCATCAAACATGGTTCCCGCACCAGTCTTGGCACTGAACTTGGAGGCCTTGAAACGTCGGATGACGTCCTGCAGGGTGGCAGCCACCACGAAGTACTCCTGCTTCAGTCTCAGCTCCTTCCCTTCAAAAAACTTCAGGCCAGGGAAACTGAGTGAGTGTGGCTCACAGTTCCACTGTGGCCAAAAAGTGACCTGTGTCCCCTGACTAGTGAACTTTAAAGTATGGACATCTGGTGAGAGTTGGGAGGGTGGATGTTGAAGAGTGAGCTTTAGCTCCTCTGAAACCTCCTTCAGAGGACAAGCAGGGCACTGGGAAGGCCTTCGGACAAGGGAAGAAGAGCTGGGGAGGCACGAGCAACACCTTTCTTTTTTTAATTTTTGTTTTTATTTATTTCTGTATGTGTATGAATGTACTGTCTGCATGCAAGTTTGTGCACCCGTGTCGTGCAATGCCGCGGAGGTCAGAAGAGGGTCTCGGACTCCCCTGGAACTGGAGTTCTCCTGGAATTGGAGTTACAGATGGTTCTCGACCGCCATGTGGGTGCTGGGGATCGAACCCAGGTCCTCTGTAACAGCGGTCGGTGCTCTTAACCGCTAGGCCATCTCTCCAGCCCCCACCTTTCTTTTTTTAAAGTAATGCTGTAACATAAACTTTTAAAGATTTATTTTCATTTTTAATTATGCTTTTGGTTTGCATTTCAGAGCTGCTTCTTGGGGTAGGGGGCCAGGAATTGGCAACACCAATTCTTTTGGAAGTAGGGGTGCAGATGGGGTGAAAGGTCATTCAAAAGCTGTCTAAGGAACAGCTGACCTTGGACCTCATCCCTGATTCCTGTAATTTAGTTTCCTTTCCCAACTTGGCTGAAGCTGGATTTATAGTCTCTGGAGATTAGGTCTCCAGTGAAGAGCCACAGGCAAGGAGAAGCAGGAAGCCAACAATCTCTTAATGAGAATGTGGAGCGTGGGCGTTAAGTGAAGGTTTATATATTGAGATGCTCAGTGTCTCCCACCCAAACTTCAGAACAAAGAGCCCATGTTATGCCACTAAGAATTAACCGATTTCGCTAATAATTAAGGAAATGCAAATCAAAACCACTTTAAGATATTATCTTACTCCAATAAGACTGGCTAGGATCAAGAAAACAAATGATACCAAGTGCTGGAGAGGTTGTGGGGAAAGGGGAACATTCCTCCACTGCTGGTGGGAATGTAAACTCATACAGCCACTATGGAAAGCAGTGTGGAGAACCCTTGGAAGACTTGGAATGAACTTGCCACCTGACCCAGCCATACCACTCCTAGGCATGTACCCACAAGACTCATCTTACCACAGAGATACATGCACAGCCATGTTTACTGCAGCTCTCTTCACAATAGCAAGGAGCTAGAACCAACCCAAATGCCCCTCAACTGATGAGTGGATAGAGAAAATGTGGTACATCTACACAATGGAGATCTATGTAGTGGTAAAGAAAGATGACATCATGAGCTTTGCAGGTAAATGGCTGGAGCTAGAGGACATCATGCTGAGTGAAGTAATAGTCCCAGAAAAACAAACGACGAATGGTATCCCTCATCTGTGGATGCTAGCACCAATTACCTAATTGTATGGCAACCTGAGCAATGTCATTGTGATCTGAAAACAACTGTGCTCTTATATTGTGAATCCCTTAAAATATAATAAACAAATAAAAAAAGAATTAACCAATTACTCATTTTAACTAAGCTGATCAGAACCACATTGTACGTTTCTGCATCAATAAAAATACGATCTAGGTTCCATGTCTAGGCAAACTGCCAGTGTGTAAGGAAGCAGATATTTTCTGATGGGCAAGGTCTCAAGAATTTCACCTCATACACAGGCCTTCCCAGGACGCCTGGCAGCATGAATACTACCAGGAATGGCCAGCAAACCCCGAAGACGGAAACCAGGCAGCGGTGGGCTCAGATGGCAGCAGAGCACAGGCCCCCACAGTGATGGGGGGAAACAAACCAGGACACGAACTTGAGGAGTAGCCTACTGAAGGGTGCGGTGTGCGGCTGGGGAGCAAGCGGTCTGTGACGAGGAGCCGTGGATGCGAGGCTTATGTGCATTTTTAACAGTGGGGAATCAGACAGTTGTAGGAATAGGAAGATCATAAAAATCATAACTATGTATCATTCAGAAATATAGAGGCGAGCACCACAAAAATTGATCAAAACCTCATGGGACTGTTTGTCTTTCCACATTGTTGGCATGTACGCCTTCAACTAAAAATGAAAAGAACATGATCTTAGCTAACAGGGCAGAGGAGACTTTCTAGGTGGTAGGGTTATGAACTTTTAAAAACTGTCTTTTTGATAATTTTATATTGCTTACATTTCAGGTAGCACACTTCAGATTCTGTTCCTGTCCTATACAGAATCAGAAACCTCTTGGGGTTATAAGTATGTGTTCTAGTTCACTTCTCCATTGCTATCACAAAACATGCTGACCACTAGCAACTTGGGGAGGAAAGGGTTTATTCAGCTCACATTTCCTGGGTCACAGTTCATCACTCAGGGAGCCCAAGGTAGGAACTCAGGGCAGGAACCTGGAGGCAGGAGCTGAAGCACAGGCCATAGAGGAGTGCTGTTCACTGGCTTGCTCCCCTGGCTCATGCCCAGCCTGCTTTCTTATACTGTACACAACAACCTACCCAGGGTGGCACCACTCATAGTGGGCTGGGCCCTCCCACATTGCTCAACAATCAAGACAATATTCACAGACGTGGCCACAGGCCAGTCCAATGGAGCCAATTCCCCAACTGAGGCTCCCTCAACCCAGGTGTGTCAAGTTGGCACTAAAGCTATCCAGCACAGTAGGGAACAAATATTTCATGAGTGACAGAATGGGGTGAGCAGGAGGATTCTTGAGGAAAGCCTGATGTTGGACAGGGGCTACGGCCATATTGATGGAGGAAAGCCTTATGTTGGACAGGGCCTACGGCCATATTGATGGAGGAAAGCCTGATGGTGGACAGGGCCTATGGCCATATTGATGGAGGAAAGCCTGGTGTTGGACAGGGGCTACGGCCATATTGATGGAGGAAAGCCTGATGTTGGACAGGGCCTACGGCCATATTGATGGAGGAAATCCTTATGTTGGACAGGGCCTACGGCCATATTGATGGAGGAAAGCCTTATGTTGGACAGGGGCTACGGCCATATTGATGGAGGAAAGCCTGATGTTGGACAGTGGCTACGGCCATATTGACGGAGGAAAGCCTGGTGTTGGACAGGGGCTACGGCCATATTGATGGAGGAAAGCCTGGTGTTGGACAGGGGCTACGGCCATATTGATGGAGGAAAGCCTGGTGTTGGACAGGGGCTACGGCCATATTGATGGAGGAAAGCCTGGTGTTGGACAGGGGCTATGGCCATAATGATGGAGGAAAGCCTGATGGTGGACAGGGGCTATGGCCATATTGATGGAGGAAAGCCTGATGGTGGACAGGGGCTATGGCCATATTGATGGAGGAAAGCCTGGTGTTGGACAGGGGCTATGGCCATATTGATGGAGGAAAGCCTGGTGTTGGACAGGGGCTATGGCCATATTGATGGAGGAAAGCCTGGTGTTGGACAGGGGCTATGGCCATAATGATGGAGGAAAGCCTGATGGTGGACAGGGGCTATGGCCATATTGATGGAGGAAAGCCTGATGTTGGACAGGGGCTATGGCCATATTGATGGAGGAAAGCCTGGTGTTGGACAGGGGCTATGGCCATATTGATGGAGGAAAGCCTGGTGTTGGACAGGGGCTACGGCCATATTGATGGAGGAAAGCCTGGTGTTGGACAGGGGCTATGGCCATATTGATGGAGGAAAGCCTGGTGTTGGACAGGGGCTACGGCCATATTGATGGAGGAAAGCCTGGTGTTGGACAGGGGCTATGGCCATATTGATGGAGGAAAGCCTGGTGTTGGACAGGGGCTACGGCCATATTGATGGAGGAAAGCCTGGTGTTGGACAGGGGCTACGGCCATATTGATGGAGGAAAGCCTGGTGTTGGACAGGGGCTATGGCCATAATGATGGAGGAAAGCCTGATGGTGGACAGGGGCTATGGCCATATTGATGGAGGAAAGCCTGATGTTGGACAGGGGCTATGGCCATATTGATGGAGGAAAGCCTGGTGTTGGACAGGGGCTATGGCCATATTGATGGAGGAAAGCCTGGTGTTGGACAGGGGCTATGGCCATATTGATGGAGGAAAGCCTGGTGTTGGACAGGGGCTATGGCCATAATGATGGAGGAAAGCCTGATGGTGGACAGGGGCTATGGCCATATTGATGGAGGAAAGCCTGATGTTGGACAGGGGCTATGGCCATATTGATGGAGGAAAGCCTGGTGTTGGACAGGGGCTATGGCCATATTGATGGAGGAAAGCCTGGTGTTGGACAGGGGCTATGGCCATATTGATGGAGGAAAGCCTGGTGTTGGATAGGGGCTATGGCCATATTGATGGAGGAAAGCCTGGTGTTGGACAGGGCCTACGGCCATATTGATGGAGGAAAGCCTGGTGTTGGATAGGGGCTATGGCCATATTGATGGAGGAAAGCCTGGTGTTGGACAGGGGCTATGGCCATATTGAGGAGGAAAGCCTGGTGTTGGAGAGGGGCTATGGCCATATTGAGGAGGAAAGCCTGGTGTTGGACAGGGGCTACGGCCATATTGATGGAGGAAAGCCTGATGTTGGACAGGGGCTACGGCCATATTGATGGAGGAAAGCCTGGTGTTGGACAGGGGCTATGGCCATATTGAGGAGGAAAGCCTGGTGTTGGACAGGGACTACGGCCATATTGAGGAGGAAAGCCTGGTGTTGGACAGGGGCTATGGCCATATTGAGGAGGAAAGCCTGGTGTTGGACAGGGGCTACAGACATATTGAGGAGGAAAGCCTGGTGTTGGACAGGGACTACGGCCATATTGATGGAGGAAAGCCTGATGTTGGATAGGGGCTATGGCCATATTGAGGAGGAAAGCCTGATGTTGGACAGGGGCTACAGACATATTGAGGAGGGGAATGAGTTTGCTCTTATAATCACAGTACAAAAATGACTTTATGAGCCTAGTCTTAAAGTAAAACCAAAACATTATCTTGAGACCAGTTTTAATCCAAAGGTCTTCTCATTTTTTTATCCCATGCTAATTTAATATGTGATGTCCATTACCACACATTAATTATTTCCAGGTCAAGTCAGGTTTGGTTCTTACTCAAGATGGCCCCTTCTGGTTGCGGGATTCCTCAGCCTGGGGTTGGGTGGCAGAAGGGCTGTAGACTAGGGGCACTCTTACTCTGCCTATGAAAGGGCACGACCTTTTGTTCTTGGGTGAGTGACTTCTCTGAAATGTACTGATGTCCCCATGTTTTTCCAAAGGAAACATAATATACCATTAGGTTCCTGAAGATGTTGCAGCAAATCCACATAATCCTCCTCCCTTCTTAGTGACTGTGGTTTAACACCAAGCAGACATCGAGCTCAACACCATTTACATTCTTGTCCCCAGAGGCCTGGGTTTCTACCATCTTTGCAAGACAGAGTTCTAATTTGGTTGCCTCTGAAATTACTTTCAAGAAGAATCATAGATTAAAGAAAGTGATTTTACTCATAGGAAAGTTTGAGTTACATATATTTAAAACAACCCAGAATCTGTAGCAATCATAGGGGATTAGTTCTATGAATAAAAAAAAAATACAAAAAACCCTAAGTTGTTAAACTGGGCATAGTGGTGCACATCTGTAATCCTAGTATTTGGGAGGCAAAGGTAAGAGGATCCTTGAGAGTTTAAGGCCCGTGTGGTCTACTTAGTGAGTTCTACACCAGCCAGTGCACTATGGTGAGATCCTTCATGAAAACAAAACATGTGCTGAGGAGATGGCTAAGAGGATAAAGCTCTTTGCATGCAAATGTGAGTTTGAATCTGCAGAATGAATGTGAAGCTGGGAGTGCAGCAGTATCTGTGAGTCCCGTGCTCTTCCTGTGGGCTTCAGAGCAGACAGGAGACCCCCCCACTTCTAAGCTCCAAGGCCAGCTGGCCTGGTATACACGGCAGTAAACAACAAAATAGAGGCCTATCCCAAACAAGGTGGAAGGTGAGGATTGTGCTCACTTACACACGCATGCACGCACGCACGCACGCGCGCCCATACCAATTAGGATATCAGCTACAGCCAAGCTTGTAGATCTAAGCAAGTAGCAGAAGAAGCAGGGGATTAGCCCATGCATTGATCTAAGGACCAACAGGACCTCCCCAGCCTGGGCTTAGATGCAGGAAGGGCTGGGTGAGCACAGAGGAAGCCGTGATGGGAGTCTCCTGGATTCTGATTTTGCAGGTGAATTTTCTGTCTGGAAAGGAAGACGGGCTTTCCTAGTGTCCCACTCATCTTTTATATCTGGTTCCATTTTGAAATACATCTACACAGCTTCCCAGTTAGTGATGGGGTCACTAATCAGGGCAAAATACTAATATATATATATATATATATATATATATATATATTTATTTTTTTTTTTTTTTTTTTTTTTTTTCCTGTAGTCCCATTTGGCTTTGGCCTGGAACATCACTTTTGTAGACCAGGATGGCCTTGAAATTCACAGAGATCTGCCTACCCTCCCGCCGAGTGCTGGGATTAAAGACATGCACCACCACACCTGGCTATAAATTGTTTTTAATTGATTAATTAATTAATTTTAATTTCATGTGTGAGTGTTTTGCTGTATGTATGTAAATACACCAGTATTATGCAATTTCCAGGGAGGCCAGAAGGGGGCATCAGATCCCTTGGAACTGTAGTTATCAAAGATTGTTAGCTGCCATGTGGGAGCTGGGATTTGAACCTGGGTCCCCTGTAGGAGCAGCCAGTGCTCTTAACCACTGAGCCACCTCTCTAGCCCTTGATCCCATGAACTGTACAAATTGTTTTCCTTACATGATTGGGAAGGGAAGTATGGCAGTTCGGGAAGGGACACAGAGCTTATTCACTCACTCTATGCTCAGTCTCTGTGAAATAAAGTGCCTGTGTTGGCATCACTCACGTTGTCATTGGGGTAGAGCACCCGGGAGATATTCTCAGCCAGGTTTCGGTCCAGCACGGCTTGAATGTAGTCTCCAACATTAACTGAAAGGAATGTTAGAAAAACAATAAATAGCCAAACCAGCCACAAACTCCTAGATCTGATCCAATACCCTGATGTGTGCTATTCCTAAGATTCCTGAGAATCCAAAAGGATTTCAATAAACTTTCATCACAGTGGGCTTCCCATAGGATGGCCTGGTGGTTAAGAGCGCCAACTGCTCTTACAGAGGACCCGGGTTCAATCCCCAGCACCACATGGCAGCCAAGAACAATCTGAAAACTCCAAAAATTCCAGGAGAACTCCAGTCAGGGAATCCACACCTTTGACTCCGCGGAATCACGACAAGGGTGCACAAACTTGCATGCAGGCAGTACATTATACACATACAAAATAATAAAATTAAAAAAAAAGAGTCCAGACTCTGAAAAATTTAAAAATGTCTCTTCCTGAGCCGGGCGTAGTGGTGCACGCCTTTAATCCTAGCACTTGGAGGCAGAGGCAGGCAGATCTTTGTGAGTTCAAGGCCAACCTGGTCTACAGACTTTCCAGCCGACAGCTGGGCTTACAGGGAGACCCTGTCTCAAAAAAGACCAAAAAAAAAAAAAAAAAGTCTTCCGGTGCTGGAGGGGATGACTCAGGGGAAGAGCATTGGCTGCTCTTGCAGAGGACCTGGGTTCGATTTCCAACACCCACATGGCAGCTAACAACTATCTGTAACTTCAGTTCCAGAGAAATCCCATGCCTTTTTCTGACTACTCTGGCATTATATGACACGGGTGTACTTACACAAATGCAGGCAATGCACTCATACACATATAATAAAAAACTAAAACTGAAAGATTTAAAATGTCTTCCCTACTCATTGAAAAAAAAAAGCTTGCTATGTAACTGTAATGATCAGAAACTCAAAACTTTTTTTTTTTTTTTGGTCTTTTCGAGACAGGGTCTCCCTGTAAGTTGCCCTGGAACTTACTCTGGAGACCAGGCTGGTCTTGAACTCACAAAGATCTGCTGCCTCCCAAGTGCTAGGATTAAAGGCGTGCGCCACCACACCCGGCTTCAAAACTTTTTTCTTAAGCTCAATTTGGTTCTGACCATGAACCAAGAAGATGAAATGTTTGCCAAGACAGCAGAACTGGGCTACACTCACAGTCTCGGAGGTTAAAGTCGTTCGGGGCTCGAGCAGACCAGAGGCGCATGGTGTTCACAGTGTTGTTCATATACCCAGGCACGGGGGTGTCGTAAGGCAGAGCCAGGACCACCTGTGGGAGTAAGCACAGGCAGTTGCTCGCTGCTTCTCAGTGTGATGACGAAGGCTCATCAGTGGCTGGGAGGCTACAATGGAATTCTATTGTTGGATGTATCATCAACTCAAATTGTGTGAGGTGTAACTCAAGAACAAGGGCTCAGGACTGGTACAGGGTGCGATGGGGTAGGAGTGTATTGGACATTATGTGATTCCTCTCTTGACTGAAACATCAAGGCTAGTGGTTCTTTCTGGAATTTCTATGTTGAGTTTCCATGTATGTGTCTCTTGCCCTGCTGGAGAGGTACTGGGATGGAAAGCTGTGATATTAGAGTAGAAAAAGTTCAATTTTCTGGATGCTGGAGAGTTGGCTCAGCAATTAAGAGCACTGGTTGCTCTTGAGGAGGACCTAGGTTTGACTCCCAGCACCCACATGGCAGCTAACAACCATCCATAATTTCAGTTCCCCCAGATCCAAAACCCTCTTCTTATCTCCGCAGGCATTGCACAACATGGTGCACTGACACACATGCAGGCAGTACACTCATGCACATAAAAGATAAAAGTAATAAATAAAATGTGAAAAAGTTCAACTTTCTGGATTGATCGCATAAGGTATACACCTTAGCTGTTGGTCTAATAATAATGAAATATGGTGTTTGAGCAAAGTGACAACTATGAAGATAGACCACCAAGGTTTGTAGGTTACCCAGTGATCTGACTTCAAATATGGTAAAAATCAGAGGAAGAAATGGATGGAGATGCATCACATATGATATTTAAACTCTTATGTTAGCTGGATTTGTTAATGTAATATAAAGAAGAGCTATTTTAGTGATTCCTTTAGTGATTTGTCAAATCAGATGATCATTAGCTGAGTTGGGTTTAACATGCAAGTTTTAGAAAATCTAGCTTCATCTTTGTGACAGCCATACAGAAAGAACAGGGAGATGAACTATGTCTCACAGTGCTTTTAAAATTTACATGAAAAATGATTCATTTTCATTCCTTGCCTCACCAGAGTCAAGTTCCAAAGAAGGAGAATGACAGAATGGTTGATGGGAGGACACTACGGTCCAGCTTGTTACTATAACTTCAGCCAGGAAGTCATTCTTACTTAAATATCTTTCACAAAAAGAAATAGATTATCTTTGGATTTTTTTTAAAGCAAATTGTGACCAACCGGGAGAAGCCATTTGCAGATCAAATGAGATTCAAATAAGATCAGCCCTTTCTCCCTTCCAAGTGTTACTGAGGCTTCCCAGGAAATACCAAGCTCGGATCTCTTTGCAGGGCTTCACAGAGAATTTGTCCTCTTAGAGCTCATCTCGAGACTTGTGTGCTATCTCTGAGGCCCCAGCACATTCATATCACTAGAGCTATTCCAATAGGTTCCTTGGTCCCTTGGCCTGGCCACTTGCTTGGAGCAGCACTGAAGTTTGAGGTTCTCCCGTGAGTCCTTCCTCCTGCTTCTATTTCCTAGCTAGCTAGCAGCCTGCACCAGTCTGAGGACCTCACCTTCCTCCCACCCTGCTGCTTTCCTCCATCGTTTTTCCCAGGCATTGACCTTACACATCACTAACACAGCTAATTTTCTCTCGTATCTGCTCCCCTGAGGACCTGAATTACACAATAATGAAACATAACTCAGATGTTGGAAGTCGTCCCATGCATGCTCAGAGCATGTCTGGCCTCAACTACAAATGTCTGATTCAGTGCTGGCTTTCATCCATAAAGTCTTTCGGACCTTTTGTTAGCTCATGTGCATTATCTCTGCCCCCTTCATAACCTTCCTTCTGTGGATGCAGAAACACAGTCTCTAACGGACTTGCTGGCTACACTGTGAAAATATGCAAAGGTGCTTTGTAAATACATAGTGTAAATAGAATGATTCCAGGATTGAGTGTATAAGCTGCATAACTTGCGATAGACTGGAAGCCAGAGAACTTTCAGGCACCAAACTCTATACTACATACTTACAGTTTAATACCCAATACATGTGCAGTTTCTTAGAGAGAGTGGATTAACTACAAATTTGTTTCCAGCTCCCTGACAGCATTTGAAACTAAAGGTGATTTAGATAGTGGTCAGCTTCTTAACCAACATGAAAAATGAAACAAACAAAGCAAAGTAGTTGGTCTTCAGGTGATAGGGCTGGTTTACTCCTAGCTCATTTCACTTTTTATGTTGGTTCCTTCTCTGTCACTTCATGTGCCAAATAAGTTCACACTTAGACAAGAAATGTTTTTTTAAAGTTTCATTTTCTTTGAACTTTGAATAGCTACGTACCAGGCATGGTGATGCAAACTAGTAATCCCAGCACTCGGAAGCAGAGGCAGGTAGATTGCTCTAAATTCAAGGCTAGCCTGGACTCCATAAAGAGACCCTATCTCAAAAATCAAAACTAGGGGGCTGGAGAGATGGCCTAGCGGTTAAGAGCGCAGACCGCTCTTGCAGAGGACCCGGGTTCAATCCCCAGCATCCACATGGTGGCTGAGAACCATCTCTAACTCCAATTCCCAGGAGAACTCCAGTTCCAGGGGAATCCGACACCCTCTTTTGACCTCCGCGGCATTGCACAACATGGGTGCACAAACCTACATGCAGACAGTACATTCATACACATAAATAAAAATAAAATAAAAAATATCAAAACTAACACCAAACTCAAATTAAAACTAAACAAAACCAAAAAAAATAATAAAATCATCTATAACATAGGAGTTAGTGGTTTTAAGTTATATTAAAGCATTTATTTATGGAAATTAATCTACAAATAAATCAATTTAGCATTACAAGATTGAATTTTACTTTGAACTTCCACATATAAGGACTTCATTTTAGTTGAGCCTCACTGTTTTCTAGAAGGTTCTGAGGAATGACTAAGATAAGCTTCAGCCTGAGACCATCTTTATTTTTTTTAATTTAATTTAATTTTTTGTTTTTGGTTTTTTTTTTTGTTTTTTTTTTTTTTGGTCTTTTTTGAGACAGCGTCTCCCTGTAGCTCTGGCTGTCCTGGAACTCGCTATGTAGACCAGTCTGGCCTTGAACTCACAAAGATCCACCTGCCTCTGCCTCCCAAGTGCTAGGATTAAAGGCATGTGCCACCATAACCGGCTTAATTTTTTGTTATTTTTTTTTTATGTGTATGAGTGTACTGTCTGCATGTAGGTTGGTGCACCGTGTTGCGCAATGCCTCGGAGGTCAGAAGAGAGCGTCGGATTCCCCTGGAACTAGAGTCTAAGACGGTTCTTAGCTGCCGTGTGGGTGCTGGGAATCAAACACGGGTCCTCTGCAAGAGGACCATCTTTATTAAGCAAATATATCAAGTAAGCAAATATATCAAGTAACACTGCGCTGGTGGGCAAGGCAGGTGGGTGAGAAAAGGTTCCTTCATTGAGCTGCCTGAAGACAGGACCTTAAACACCATTAGACCAGCTGATTGGGCAAGGCAGCCTGACGGGGACTAAGGTTGTTTACCAGGAGGTATGAAGACAAAGAGGCATAGATGCCATTGGTCCATCTGTGATTCAGTGACAGGATGGAGATCCATCACAGAGGAAACGCCCTTGAACAAACAGCAGCATCCCTTCTCTGGAAGTGGTCTGTCATGGTTCACTTACTTTGCATTTGCATCAGTACCCTGACTGTGCAATGAGTAAGAACCTTGACAATCTTTAGAAAACTACAGTACTAAAGTATTAATCTTGGAGAAGTTGTAAGTAAATGTATAGTGGTGGGGTGAGAAAAAGCATTTAAATTTATTCCACTTTGGTATCAACAACTTATGTAAAGCCAGAGAGCTGTGCTCTAGGTATTGCAAGTATACTGATTAACCTCTGATAAAACTGATTGCAAAATGACCCGGTCAGTCAGCTGATCTTGGAAAAGTCATTTCCTTCCTGGTGTCAACATCTTCATCTCCTAAAGGAATGGACAACACTGAGACTGAAAGGAATGGACAACAGTAAAAGAATAGTGGGCTTAGCCGGGTGTGGTGGCGCATGCCTTTAATCCTAGCACTTGGGAGGCAAAGGCAGGCGGATCTTTGTGAGTTCAAGGCCAGCCTGGTCTACAGAGTGAGTTCCAGGACAGCTGTGGCTACAGGGAGACCCTGTCTCAAAAAGACAAAAAAAAAAAAGAATAGTGGGCTTATTTATATGAAGTCACTCTACTATTTGATACACAGTACACCATTGTTGACATTTTGCAGACAGCAGTACTGGACATATGCAATGTCCTAGCCACTGTGCTATGTATCCAGTGTAAAATGCTTGTGAAGAGAACACCTGAATACCTGGGTGTCGACCCACTTTGTCCCGGTCTCAGTGTACTCTACTTTTCCGTAGAAGTGCACAGGCAACATGAATTCAGGGCGTGCCTTCTCCCAAGGGTTTCCATGCCGGAGCCAGTCATCTGCTTCTTCTACCTGAAAAAAGACACAGCTTAGAATTCATTGTTCAAGAGACATGATCCTGGCCCTTCAGTCGCGTCACCATAAAAATATATTTTGCGGGGCTGGAGAGATGGCCTAGCGGTTGGCTAGGCCGACGCTCTCGCAGAGGACCCGGGTTCGATCCCCAGCACCCACATGGTGGCCGAGAGCCGTCTGAGGCTCCAATTCCAGGAGAACTCCAGTTCCAGGGGAATCCGACACCCTCTTCTGACCTCCGCGGCGTTGCACGACATGGGTGCACAGGCTTGCATGCAGACAGTACATTCATACACACAGAAATAAATAAAATTAAATATATATATATATATATATATTTTACAAGCCAGGTTGTTGGTGGCGCATGCCTTTTATTCCTAGCACTCAGTTGAGTTCAAGGCCAGCCTGGTCTACAGAGTGAGTTCCAGGACAGCTGGGGCTACAGGGATACCCTGTCTCGAAAAAGGCCAAAAAAAAAAAATCTTTTGCAGAAACAACTCGAGTTCTACTTTGAAAGGAAGAGCGTCGGGCCTGTCAATCTCAGTTCATCATTGTTGCTGTTTACATCCTCAATCAACAATAACAATGCTCGATAACACCACCTTAAAGGTTTTACATGTATTATTGCATTTAATTCTCACAGGAACCCTGGAGGAAGGAACTGTGATTTCCCTCTTTGCAAATGTGAGGAAATGTAATTGTTCAAGATCATACAGAAGGTCAACGAAAGAGCTAAGATTTGACTTCAGCTGTGTGTTTCAGAGTTGTGTCGTCACATCTATGAGACCCGCTAGGGAGGCTCCCTATTGAGTACTTGGTCCAGACAGTCCAACGTGATGTTCTCAGTCAAGAGCCTGGTGCCTAGGATGTACATGATCAGCTAGGAAATGCTATCGTAGAACACCCTTAATCAGCTTGTCTCAATATAGTGTAGAGCACTATTGTATTTTATACTTTGTTTACCTTAATCTTTATGTAATTTTGACTTGATAATAAACTATAGTATGATTTATTTTGAAAATGCCTTATGCTAAAAAGGTAAGAATTTACTTCATTAACACTTTCCATGTTCCCCCCAAGTATTGATGTTAATCTATGATAAAATATTTAACAATTTTTTATTTACTTCTATTTATGCCCATGTGTGTGCCTGCTTGTCTGTGTATACACCATATTTATGCAGTGCCTACAGAGGCCAGAAGAGGGTCTTGGATTCCCTGGAGCTGGAGTTATGGACAGTTGTTAGCCTCCTGATGTGGATGCTGGGAACTGAACCCAGGTCGTCTGGAAGAGCAACAAGTGCTCTTAACAGATGAGCCATCTCTTCAGCCTCAACAATGGTTTTTATAAAAATCTTTAAAAAAAAACTTAAAATCAGAGTTTCTGTTTAGGATATTCTGAATGTCAAATTTGAGTTTGTAACAAAGATGAAAACCAATACAATGACAACAGCAATGACAATGCTACCATGTTTGAAGGGACTTTTTGTGTGTGTGTCTTTTCGAGACAGGGTCTCCCTGTAGCCCCAGCTGTCCTGGAACTCACTCTGTAGACCAGGCTGGCCTTGAACTCACAAAGATCTGCCTGCCTCTGCCTCCCAAGTGCTAGGGTCAAAGGCATGCACCACCACGTCCGGCTATAAAGGGACAGTTTTAAAGTAAATACTATGTCCTATCACTTGGGAGGCAGAGGCAGGTAGATCTTTGTGAGTTCAAGGCCAGCCTGGACTAGAGAGTGAGTTCCAGGACAACTGGAGCTACAGGGAGACCCTGTCTTGAAAAGACAAAATAAAATAAAATAACATAAAGTAACTACTATTTATTATTAGTGAAAGTTTTGGAATATCATCCATATACTAAAATTAATAATAGAATTGTGTTCTGGGAAGAAAGGGGAAGGGATGGTTCCTTTGTTAATAAGATTGTTCCACACATGGCTATTTTACCTGTCTTATTCATTACTATTACCTCTTAGGAAACTCAGCTTTACCTTACAAGATACTTTTTAGAAATTATGAAACACTGCTAGACCACCGAGATCACCTAGACGTGAGCCTGCTTCCTGTCCTGGACACAGTGAGCAGAGATTAAAATAAACAGAACTGTCGTCTTTAAGATAAGAAATAGAACTTCAATGTTAACAGCAAGATAAGTAAATACACATCGAGTTCTCTGCACACAGATCATAACTTTCTATCAAAAAAGCCAGCAAGACGCCAGTGAATGTCATCTACCTTCGCTCACATGCAGTGTAAAGGATTCTGTAAGTTTAGATCATGTTGCTTCTTTTTTGCTATCAGTGATAATCATCTTACTAACAATGTGGCATGAAAAGGGGACTCATAGCAACAAATTTTTATTCCTTTTTTTTTTTTTTTTTTTTTAGACAGGGTCTTAATATGTAGCCCCAGCTGACCTGGAACTCACTATGTAAACCAGGGTGGCCTCAAACTCAGAAAGATCTGCCTGCCTGTGCTTCCCAAATGCTGGGGTCAAAGACATGTGCCACCATGCCTGGCTAGAAACAATAGCTTTAGGTGAAAGACTGGGAGACACTGGCATTAAAAGGAGACTGATGCAAGGTAAAGCCCAACTTGGAAGGCTGGAGGAAGACGTGAACTAACTGGAAAATCACATTATGCTTAAATATAGATTCTCAGTAGGTCTGGAAAAGACTAAACGTCATTATTCTAACAAGTTCCCAGGGGCTTTTGATGTTGCTAGGCCCTAGTCCATATCAAGAATAGCTAGGAGCTACAAAATGATTCAGTCAATAACTGATTCTGCACTTCACTATTAAAATTAAACTTCTAAGCCGAGTGTGGTGGTGCATGCCTTTAATCCTAGCACTTGGGAGGCAGAGGCAGGCGGATCTTTGTGAGTTCAAGGCCAGCCTGGTCTACAGAGTGAATTCCAGGACAGCTGGGGCTACAGGGAGACCCTGTCTCGAAAAGACCAAAAAAAAAAAAAAAAAAAAATCTTGTTCAATGCAAACGGGATGTCCTCTTCCTTTCGGCACTCTGTGGTGTTGTCAAATTCTTAGAGGGACTGCAGGAGGCTGATAGGGAAGAAATGGATTTCCTGGTGGCTGGGGAGATGGCTTAGCAGTTAAGAGCAGGTTTCCAGCACTCATGTCAGGCAGCTCACAACCACTTATAACTGCAGCCCTGAGAGAGCCTCTGGCCTCAGAGGGCATCTGTATTTAAAGGCACACACACACACACACACACACACACACATTACATGTAATAAAAATGAAAATAAATAAGCCAGGCATGGTATCATATGCCTTTAATACCAGGTAGAGGCAGGTGGATCTGTGAGTTCAAGGCCAGCCTGGTCTACATAGCGAGTTCCAAGGCCAGCTGGGGCTATAGGGAGACCCTGTCTCAAAAAAGGCATAAAACAAATAAATAAATAAAAAGAAAAATAAATATAAAATTTGTTTTCATGTAGAAAGTCAGTTTGATCCAAGATGTTTTGCTGTCAAGAAGCAGAAATCCCTGGGGCCTTGGGCAGAGGTTGGAGCCTCTGCTCACCCCGCCCACTCCGACTCCCATTGGCCATTGCTTTTTTTCTTTTCTTTCTTTTCTTTTCTTTTGATCTTTTTGAGACAGGGTCTCCCTGTAGCCCCAGCTGTCCTGGAACTCACTCTGTAGACCAGGCTGGCCTTGAACTCACAGAGATCCACCTGCCTCTGCCTCTCAAGTGCTGGGATTAAAGGCGTGCGCCCCCATGCCTGGCTCGGCCATTGCTCTTTTGAGGGTCTGCTCTTAACTGACAAAGAAGTGGTCAGCTCGTCAGGCTTAATGGCCTTACATGTTGGCCTCATTTGTCCCTCTCAGAAATGGCTGTATTGATTTTTCGTACCTAACAATTCTTTTTTTTTTTTTTTGGTCTTTTCGAGATGGTCTCCCTGTAGCCCCAGCTGTCCTGGAACTCACTCTGTAGACCAGGCTGGCCTTGAACTCACAAAGATCCGCCTGCCTCTGCCTCCTGAGTGCTAGGATTAAAGGGGTGTGCCACCATGCCCAGCCCTAACAATTCTTTTTGTTTTTAATTTTATTTATTTTTTTGTATGTGTATGAATGTACTGTCTGCATGTAGGTTTGTGCATCCATGTCGTGCAATGCATGGAGGTCAGAAGAGGCCAGATTCCCCTGGAACTAGAGTTCTCCTGGAATTGGAGTTACAGACGGTTCTCAGCCGCCATGTGGGTGCTGGGGATTGAACCTGGGTCCTCTGCATGAGCAGTCGGTGCTCTTAACCACTAGACTATCTCTCCATCCCCCTACCAATTCTTAAGAAACTCCATATGCTTGCTGACTTATTCTGCATCCCTTGCTATTTCTGAAAAGAATCAGCGACTAACACTTTAAATTTTACAAGGCTCATTTCTAAGGTCACACTGATAGACAAGGATTTCACAGCCGCAGGCCTGTCTCAGCAGACCTGAGGAGAATGTATGATGGCGTAGTTATGGGGTAAACGTAGGATGGGGTAAACGCTTCTTGACCTTACTTTCCTCCTGTGGATTATCGAGGCGATCCATAAATTTAGATTATGGTAGTCGTAGAGATTCCTGAATGTACTAAAAGCTGGAGGATTGAGCAGGTGGAGGGGGTGGAAGATAAGCTTTGACCATCCATCCAAGGAGGGTCCAATGGGCAGACCCACACAAGCATGGTTCTCCAGAGTGAAAGAGCTGGCTTCAGGACTGGGCATCTCTCTGGAGGAATGACTCAGTGGCATCCAACTGAGCTAGCTGCAAAGCAATGGTCAGCTCTGTGGTTGCCCTAGCAACTGCACTCTAGTAAACCCACTGGCCCTCAACTGCAGGACACAGCATACCTCGAATTAGTGAACAGATGCCCAGAAAGTCAACAGACTTTGCTTCCCAATAATATGAGTAATTGAAAAAAACATTTCTAGGAACTCCAACAGGTCACCATGGATAACTAGAAGCTCACTGGACAATGTGAACCATGACTGGCTGGAACAGGTTTGGCATTGGTTCTAGGAGGAGGGACCAGCAGTCAACTGTTCAACTACTAGATTAGATCCTGTGAGCACCTTTCTCCCAACAGCTAAGCTTCTCTGCAAGGCTGTTACAACTGCCTTTCTCTCCTCTTCCCAGTGGCCAGCTGTTTTCTTGGAGAACTATTACTGATAGGTTCCAGCGATCCTGGTTAGACTTCGAGCTAAGACCAGAATTTTAGCCATATAATCATTTTCCTCAGAGGTTAAGAGTCCACACATTTTACTACAAATGCTCCTTAAATAAACTAAAAACTTAAATGTCCATAATCCTCTAAAAGATTTTCCCAGCTTGTGGCCTTGCCATCAGCTTAGTGTGCAGCTGCTGTTGGAGGAGGTGGGGTGCAGGTGAGTGAGCTGCAAGTGAGCGGAGATTCGACCATAGTCTGAAGGGCTGCAGACTTCCTGACACACACTTTTTGTTTTTTCATGGAAATAGTTTCTCTTTATGATGTGACATACTTTATAGTTGCCCTTTACAGTCCCATCTTGGGAAATAATGTAGGTGATGAGTAAAATATGTCCTTCTGAGTCAGCCTTAAGTCACGATAAGGAAGGGGATGGCTAATGGGGCTAATTTGGAATTAACAAAAGCTGTGGTCTCTCCTTTCCTCCCCTCCCCTCCTTCCCCTCCCTTCTCCTCCTCCTTCTCTCTCTCCCTCCCTCTCTCTCTCTCTCTCTCTCTCTCTCTCTCTCTCCCCTTCCCTTCCCCTTCCCCTTTCCCCTCTCCCCTCCCTCCCTCCCTCCCTCCTTCTTTCCCTCCTGGCATCCAGGTTGTTACATGATGGAGGGTGATCTTTAACTTCTAATAACTTCTAATCCTCCTGCTTCCTCCTCCCCAGTGTTGGGAATTCAGCTGTGTACCACCACATTTGGTTCATTCAGTGCTGGTGTGTGTGTGTGTGTGTGTGTGTGTGTGTGTGTGTGTGTGTGTGTGTGTGAGACCCAGGTCATATCGGCGCACGCTAGGCAGGAACTCCACCAACTAAGCTACATTCCCATCCCCAAGCTTTCTTTTTAAGTTCAGGGTGCACAGTGACCAAGTACTGGAAGAGCAGAAAGGAGAGCGGCCCTGAGCTTTACTCTCATTAGGTCTGCTCCTTCCTTCCTGTCAGCCCCACCCAATCCCTGAGCACATGCCAAGAACTCCCAAGTGCAGACATGCTTACAGAGCTCGGCTGTTTGGAAATTCAATCTGCATGTTTTGTCAATGGTGTGCATATGAGATGGAGAGAGGGAGACCATAGTCCATACTTAGGATCAGGGAAATTTCAGTGTCTCAACTCAATTCTTTGAAGACTCAAAGAACCATTAGAGATGAAAGAAATAAATACTCAAAAATCGCAAAAAGTAAAACTATAGCCATCTCAATGGACTTGTGAACAAGTAACGTTAAATATGTGTCAGATTTATTTGATATTACAGTCTACAAGATGACCTAATTTTATCATAACTTATGAGATAGGCATATTAAGGAGGGTAAGACTCTCACATAGACAAGAATACTGAATGTAGATGTGGAAATCTATGCATACTGACTCCTATTGACCAGCAGTGTGAGGGAGGGCAAACCTACTTTTTTTCAAAATACTCGGTTTCTTTTTTTTAATATATATTTTTATTGTTATTAAACTTTTTTCATACATAATACATCATTTTTCAATCCAGTTGACTCAATTCCCTTTCCATGCCCCTCACCCCACCCGAGTTCATGCATTCTGCCATACGTGTTTTGCATCTTTTTCTGAGTCCAGAGTTTTTCCAAAGCAGAGGATCCTTGTTGTTCCCTCCAACTTGTATTGCACACACACGCACGCGCACACACACACACACACACACATATGCTTGGTTTTCTTTTTTTTTTTTCTTTTTTGGTCTTTTTGAGACATGGTCTTTTATATGTATGAATGTACTGTCTGCATGCAGGTTTGTGCACTTTGTGCACCCGTGTTGTGCAATGCCGTGGAGGTCAGAAGAGGGTCTCGGATTCCCCTGGAACTGGAGTCAAAGACGGTTCTTAGCCTCCACGTGGGTGCTGGGGATCGAACCCGGGTACTCTGCAAGAGTAGTCAGTGCTCTTAACTGCTAGGCCATCTCTCCAGCCCCCATATGTTTGGTTTTCCATCCTGTAAGCTGGCAACCTATCATGGATGGTAGCAGGGAAAGAACATAGGTCGAACCTGTGCTCTTTGTTTTATATTTTTGCATGCTATGAGATGGAATGAAACACACAGCAGGTGGTCCAGAGTCAGGGGTCACTGATAAGTGTCTTCAGGGTCCCCTGTGAGGTCACATTCTCAATGCAGTAATACCCAAGACAGACAGACCCCACTCTGAAGATCCAATTTGATGAGCACTCACTGTGGGAATGATTTTTGAAGATTCGCATGACTGAACTGTTATTGCTCTCATTGTATAGATGACACAGTTGAGAGTCAAAGAGGTTAAGAAATGGGCCCCGGCCATCTAGAGAGCCAGGCACCGAGACAGGTGCTGCGGCTCTGGGGGTGAACAGCACTGCTAGGCTCTCAGCTCAGGGAACTTATCATCCAGAGTGGGAGGTGGCAGTGTTCACTGTTGTTGCCAAAATGCCAGAGAAACCCTGTGTGAAAGACCCAGATGCTACACATCAGCCAGAGCATGAAGAAGAGTTCATGAAGAACGCCAGCGCCAGCATTTTAAAGCTGGTTTGCTTACCTGCCACCCATCTCGGATCTTCTGATTGAAGATTCCATATTCGTATCGGATACCATATCCATAGGCTGCCAGTCCCAGGGTTGCCATGGAGTCCAAGAAGCAGGCTGAGTTAGAGCAAGAGGAGCAAAAGACAGAATCAGTGAGCTTAGTATCTCCGTCAAGTCTTTCTTTTAAAAGCACCAAAACCCTTAGGGCTGGAGAGATGGCCTAGCGGTTAAGAGCACCGACTGCTCTTGCAGAGGACCCGGGTTCGATCCCCAGCACCCACATGGTGGCTAAGAACCGTCTGTAACTCCAATTCCAGGAGAACTCCAGTTCCAGGGGAATCCGACACCCTCTTCTGACCTCCGCGGCATTGCACAACACAGGTGCACAGACCTGCATGCAGGCAGTACATTCATACACATACAAAAATAAATTTAAAAAAAATTAAAAAGAAAAACACCAAAACCCATTTTTTCCCCAGGGACCATTTGTACTTGAATGCACAGAGCTCTCTGCACGGTGGGTACTGAGTGTTTCAATAACCTTTTCTAATTATAGAATGAACACCATAGAGAAGTTAAAAATTGTAAAAGTATCTAAAGAAATAATTATCACCTCTTACATCACCATCTTGAATAACCTGTGTTGTCATAGTACCTGACTAACGAATGGAATTCCATTGCTGTTGGGACATGGATGACTATATACTCCAGGAAGTGGGCTGTATAGAACAGGAAGTGTAGCTTGCTTGACTGATCTAAACATTTTAACCAATCATAATAATTCTATTTCCTTCATCAGTGGCTGCTGTTAGCTTGGACATGCAAGGGCATTCAATCCCCCTGAAGGGACCAGGAATTTTACTGAGAGCAGAGGACTTCTGCGAAAGATGGTCCTTGCTGTCACTATTTTTTACATGGTGTATGTGTGTCTGCAGGGACCAGGGAGACTCACGGAGACCCAGAGTCCTGACACAGTAGAGCTGCTGAATAAATCAGTCTTGAAAGGGCCTATTACCTGGAGCTCCTATCATGCCCTTTTTGGGCAAATTTTTTTGGTTAGGTTTTCTGTTTCCCAATGATACCACATGGAGACAAGCCAATCAGCAGGCAGAGATGGGATCTATCTAGAGGCTGGATGCAAACGAAGGGGTTAGGCTAACCTCTCAGAAATTTGCATTGCTAGGGAATGAGGCGATATATAGCAGGAACTAAAATTCAAAAGAACACGGAAAGCTGTAAACCAAACAGAAACAGACTCAGGGTTCATAGGGCAACTGGGAAACATCAGAAACACTAAGAGCTCAGAGCCCAAGTAACGCTAACAGCTAGTCCCCATGCCCACATGGCCCGGGTTTGTCTGGCCTCTGCTCTGTCTGGCTTGTGGCTGTTTTGGCTTTCTTTAGGACCCTAGTTCATCCTCAGAGCCTGATCAGGATGGAATTCTGGTCTTCCCATCCAGAGCAGGGACTAGGTCATCTGAAATGACTCGGCCTCGCTTGTTGCTCCAGTCTTCGGCCTTACCAAATGGCAAGGTCACTAATGCCAGGTTCAGAGTGGGGTGAACACAGCCAGCCAACACCGAAGGCTCGGATTTCACATGAAGCCAAGAGCTCGGGTGTGAGTTCTGCTGCTGCTGCTGGCCTTCCCGCGTCCCAGGGAATCCTGGGAAATTCTCAAGTGAGCAACTTAACAGGATGGGCCAGTGCAAGTGGCCCAAGGCAGTGTTGTTCTTACCTCTATTACTAGTGGCTGCTCTAACACACACTGCCACTTCAGTAGAAAGATTTGAGAGTGTAAATAAGATGCAAATGACTTTCTAGTGACTTAAAAGTAGATGAAAAATTAAAAGACTTGAAAAAAATTAAATGATAGCATCTACTCTGATTTCTTCCCAAAACTCTGAACTCCTCTTTAGAGGAGTTGCTGAGTATTTAGTACTTTAAACTCAATTTAGGATTCAAATTCCAGACTTTCCTCCTTGTGTCTAGTACATACATAACTAAAAGAAAATATTTACTTTTTAGAAAGTATAAATAGTATTATAATGTATGAGTTTTCATGTAACTTGATTTTTTTTAACTTGGTGATTTATCCAGGGAAGTAGTATATCTACATCAACCTTATTCTTTGAGAATTAGGTTGCTTTTAACATCATGATTTAAAAAAAATTTTATTTATTTTCGTATGTGTATGACTGTACTGTCTGCATTGTGGGTTTGTGCACCCATGTCATGCAATGCTGCAGAGGTCAGAAGAGGGCGTTGGATTCCCCTGGAACTGGAGTTAAAGACAGTTCTCAGCCACCATGTGGGTGCTGGGGATCAAACCCAGGTCCTCTGCAAGAACAGTCGGTGCTCTTAACCACTAGGGCATCTCTCCAGTCCAACTGGAACAGCAACGTTTTCCGCTTTCCCCCTGGTGTATGAGTTTCAGACTCTCTTTCCTTTAGAATAGGTTTTGAAAGTCAGAATTACTTGGTTATAGGATATGAGGGTTACCATCAAATGCCAACTTGACAGGCACTAGAATCACCCAGGAGACAACCTCTGGACGTGCCTGTGAGGGATTGTTTAGATTTTGTTAGCTGATGTGAGAATGCACACCCTGAACTTGGGCAGCGCCATTCCCTAGGCTGGGGTCCTACAGTGCATAAAAAGGAGAGAACTAGTGGAGCATAAGTAAGTGTTCATCTCTCTTTGCTTCCTAACTGCAGATTCAATGTGACCAGGTGTCTCAAGATCCTGTTGCCATGACTACCCTATCCTGATGGAGCTGTGAGAAAAAAAAAAACCTCCCTTCTTTAAGTGGATTTTGTCAGATATTTTGTTGGAGCAAATAGAGCTTGAATTACATTCTCAATATTTTTCTCTCTACTTGCTGAAAAGTCATCCCCCTGGATAAAGCAAAAAACTCAGTTTGTACACACACACAGACACACACACAGACACACACACAGACACACACACAGACACACACACAGACACACACACAGACATTAAAAAAAAAAGGTGCATGAATGCTGCTGCTGCCCACCAGCTGATCAAAACAAACTGAATTGTGAATTGTGCAAGGCAAGACTTAGAATTTAGTCCATACCACACACACACTACACACACAGACACACACACAGACACAGACACAGACACACACAGACACACAGACACACAGACACACACACACACACACACACACGCACACGCAGGAACCAACCAGCCGTCAGCAAACAGAAGTGAAGTAACGCAGCAACTTTGGAAACTCTTAAGTGAACAGGAAGGATCTGGTTAGCTTTAGGGTTTTAAGCAATGTCTGAAGAGGTTTTAAGCAATGTCTCTTTTCTTTAAGTTCCCTTCTTTATTTGTGTAGAATTGATAAACCCAAAGTGAAAACTCAAGAACAAATATATCTACAATAGGCTATGCTTTCCCCTTCTAAGAAGCTTGTTGACTCTCTAAAGCACGGTCGTGTGCTGCATCTGAAAAGGCATCAATCGATCGATCGCCAAGACGATATAACCCAGTGTCACTTACCAGCAAGCCTCCCAAGACCACCATTGCCAAGCCCAGCATCTTCTTCAATTTCTTCTAACTCTTCCATGTCTAGTCCAAGCTGAGGATGAAAGGAAAATAGTGCTAGATGTGGATGTAAACTCAAGCCACTCCAGAGAAGAAGGGGCACCTCCTAAAATAGTTGCCCGGCACCAGGGTTATCTATGTGCTCAGTCTAGTGTCCACTCCCTCAGAGCTTGTTCTGACACTGGGTGTCCACTGCAGAGGTTGGGAACCACCGGTGACAATGGCAGAGGACCTGCAGCAGAGCGTGGAGAAAAGCTTGCTCTAAAGTGTCCACTGTGGATCATGCCACCTCCCCCCTATTGACCCTACAAGGACATTAAATCTCTCTATACCTTGCTTCTCTTATTTTAAAAATCTATTTAAAAATTTTTTTTTATTAATTTTATTTATTTCTATATGTGTATGAATGTACTGTCTGCATGCAAGTCTGTGCACCCGTGTCGTGCAATGCCGCAGAGGTCAAGGTCAGAAGAGGGTGTCGGATTCCCCTGGAACTGGAGTCCTCCTGGAACTGGAGTTTCAGACGGTTCTTGGCCGTCATGTGGGTGCTGGGGATCGAACCGGGGTCCTCTGTAAGAGCGGTCGGCACTCTTAACCGCTAGGCCATCTCTCCAGCCCAGCTTATTTTAAAAATGGGAAGATGAAAGTATCTACTTCATTTAGTGTTGTAAATCAAATGAAATTCACACAAGGCAATAGGATTAATCTTTAATCCCTGGGACCAAATAGTAGAAAGAATTGATTCTCACATAGGATGTTCTCTGACCTCCACATCTGCACTCTGGCACACATTCTTGCTCACACATGTACACACACACAAATAAGTAAACAAATGGAATTTTGGAAAACAAAGCAAAAAGTAAGCTGTGGGACTAAACTTCTCGAGCTGACATTAACTGGAGCAGGACGATCAGAAGGCATGAGGTCAGACTTTTCAGGACAGTCTGAAGTTCAAACATGGCTCTGCATTATTTTACTGAGGAGAGGGCTTTTAAAATGTTCCTCAGTGACTAGGGATTACTGGGGTTCGTATGCAGCCAATAGTCAGTGCTAACTAACACTCAGGAGTTTTAAAGTTCTAAAAATCTTGAGCAGATAGATGTAGATGCAGATCTTTTCATCCCCTGCTTGCTGGCTGCTCCAGGGAAGGTATGCAGTCCTCTGCAAATGTTAGGGGAAGTAAAGACGGAGTGGAGGAGGGCTGCAGGAGTTCTTTGACAGGAAATGCTGTCTAACCCACAGGGAGGATGCCAGGCCTGAGCAGCTGGCCACATAGGGGACCATCCCAAGACACATGTCCCAGGAAGGAGCAGGCTGACTGGCCCACATTTAGATTTGGTTTTGTAAATATACAGTCTTCCTTTCAGCTACATCAAAAAGGTTAAGACTGTTTGTTTTTGGTGGAGAGACGATGGCAGAAAGAGTTGAATGTATTCACATAATGAGCGAGTTAGGGTTGCTCAAAGGAGGAAGTGCATTTTACATCTCATTAGGCAAGAGGAAGCATGACAACCAAAGCTTATAATTTTCACATGGTCTGAAACAAGAATAACTGTCAAACGCTGATCATTTCTTGTAATTCTCATAACAAAGACTTTTAAAAGCTTGTTGAATGGCCATTTCGAAAATGTAATTTGTTTGGGAAAAACTGTCCAAGACTTTGATTGCAAAAGAAATCCTCATGTTTAATAACCAGTTCTTCAACTTCAGTTCCTGGCTGTTTCTCTTACACAAGAGGGCATTATTAATGTGTTTCTCATAGTTTATAATGGCTGTATCTGAATATGCAACTTGTCACATGTATAATGTGTGTATGCCTGCGTGCATTTGTGTGACTATACATCTGTGTGTACGCATGCCTGTGTGTACGTATATGTGTATGTTGCTGTGTGTTTGTGTGTATGTATGTGTTTATGTCTGTTTAGGAATGTCTATGTGTACATATTTGTGTGTAGGTCTGTGTGTGTATGTTTGTATGTGTATGCATGTCTGTATGTCTCTGTGTATACATTTCTGTATATGTGTGTGTGTGTGTGTGTGTGTGTGTGTGTGTGTGTCTGCTGTGTCTTCAAGTTTCTTGGGGTGGATTTGAAATTTAAAGAGAGAAGCTGAGAGAAATATGAGAACACATACCTGGTAAATGGCCTCATCGCAGGCATTTTGTAAACCAAGGTTGATCATGGTATTCTGTAATGTTCGGCCCATGTAAAATTCCAGAGAGAGGTAATAAACCCTCTGAAATAAACAGATGAAAGGTCATCATTCTTCTGTGATGTCAACACACATAAAATACAAAACCATATGTAACCCTGGTGGGGAAGGGCTACTTGAACACAGAATCAAGTGAGATTCTTACAATTGCCTGATGAAACACATGACAGTGTTCTTGACTACAGTTTAGAGAAACCATGTTATATACTATTTTTGGCAAAGTAGTTTGGCATCTTTTATCCTCAGAGGGAAAGAAGAGCAAGCCCATCTGGCTAGCTGGACTCTAGGTTTTGTGTTTGCTCTGTTCTTGAGCTTCATGTTGTAGACAAGTCAGACTGCCACAGAGCACCTCCCACTTGCAATCTGGTTCTGACCATTCAAGAAACACATGGACTACACAGTCTGTGAAGTAGACACTGATTGCTGAAGGTATGCTCCAGCTTTAGAACCAAAGCTAGTCCAGAAAGTCTATGGACTGAGCACAGTTCCTTCTGAATAAGACTCCCCAAGGTTCATTAGTGTTTGTTCTTGATGAAATGGGAAATTTCTCATGGATTTAGCAACTGTTTACCTTTGATATGGTTAAAGTCAGGCAAATATGAGTTGAGTCAAAAATGAGGGGTGCAAAGTTCAGACCTAACTAAGACCATTGTATATGCAAGCATGGTCTGCAAACTTAAAAATGAGGGATTGTGAATGACTGCAGCACCCCTTTCTTGACACTTTACCCGCCACGTAGTTACTGTCTCTCTCCAACAGATTCAAAACAACACAAGTCAGGAGCACATGCAGCAGTATAAAGTAACATCAATGTTTACATATTCCCTATTTCCACAGGACAAGAAGAACCAAAAATAAAAAAGTGTTTGCCCAACACAAAAGTAATAATAATAAAAAAGAATGGTTATGCAGCACACTACCTTTATATTTAATTAAAATAGGATATTATTTGAAAATTTTAACTTATAAAATTCACTTTTTTTCACTTTCATTTTATGAAACATTGACTTCTTTTAAAATATATATATTATTATTCATTTATGTGTATGAATGTACTGTCTGCATGTAGGTTTGTGCACCCGTGTTGTGCAATGCCGCGGAGGTCAGAAGAGGGTGTTAGATTCCCCTGGAACTGGAGTTAAAGATGGTTCTCAGCCTCCATGTGGGTGCTGGGGATCGAACCCGGGTCCTCTGCAAGAGCAGTCGGCGCTCTTAACTGCTAGGCCATCTCTCCAGCCTGAAACATTGACTTCTAAGCCTTCACATGCACACTCCATATTGGATCTTGGTGGGGCATCTAACACTGCCATGCAGAGTGTCCAGCTTCTTTGAACGTTTACAGGGACGTTTCTGGGCCTATGAGAAGCCTTTGCATGCTAGGAAGAGGCACCTTTCCAGGGCAAATTTAGGCCCTAAAGGGGCAGGGCTCCAACTCCCACCCACGGCTGGGTCTCTTGTGTATTAGGTCTCTGCAGCCACAGCGAAGAGCTCAAGCCACAAATAAGATTAGCATGGTTCTTACCATCCTTCCATTTTTCATTCTCTTTCTGAGAGAACAATGTTTTACCAATTTTCCTTTAGAAGCTATACAAACTTCATTTATAAAAACATCTGTATCTCAAACTGTCAATTCTGAAGTCATACCCCTGGAATTATGGTATTAATGCTAAATTTCTTTACCTTTTTAAAAATTCCAACTTAGCATCAACTTACAATCTACTATATGGATAGCACATTAAGACTATTTTAAGATAGTTCTAGTTCTTCTACGGAAGTTTATTCAAAGTAAAAGAGTATCTTATTACACAGCAGACTTTATACAGGCAGGAATTTTAGGCAACTTCATATTTTTCTTCTAAATAAGCTTTTTTGGGGAAATTTACTTTATATATTAGAATATATAAAACCTTGAAAAATAGATCTTTGCTTTTAATCTTCTAAAGACATTTAGTATACATTCCCAATAACAAAATATTTGAATATCTTCATCTGCTTTGTAAATTATGTACATAAATGTTCCTAATATTTTATTTATGTCATAGAAAAGTGGAGAGTTACAAAAGGCTTGAAGAGACAGAGTTAAGATGATATAACAACACCAACAGTTTAAGAATATTTTTTAACTAGAGACTTGGATTCTTCTGGAAGATGTCTGCACAAGTGACAACAAACCTGAGACTTTCAGGGCAGGCAAGATGGTACAGAAAGACCAGTGGACATTCGAGTGGAGGGTGGAGTGTGAGCAGAGGCCCAGAAGTGAGAATTGGTTTGGTAGGCGGAGGGGAGGCAGGGTCAGGTAAAGGACAGGTTCACCGTGAAGAAGATGGGTTAAAAGCAATGAAGGACATTGGCAGGCTCTGGGGCCAGGGACAACAGAGGCAAGACGTTTCTCTTTAGGATGCTCGGTGGACAGAGGCATAGACTGCAATGCGATTGCAAAAGCAGCGCCTCCAGGAGCTGACAGAGAAAATAAATGTGTTCTGGGAGTCGCCTAAAGCAGGGAGGGGCCCTGGGCCATGTGCTGGACTGCACAGGAG